>OZ014476.1:36914045-36966259 GCA_963965965.1 Trididemnum nubilum
CAGTCAACATAAGCAGGCGCGTAGCCAGAAATTCGCAATGGAGGTTTGGGGGCAATGCTGGAGGCTGGGGGTTTGGGCTGGGCCTGCATACCCAGCAATGTATATTAAGGACAACAATGTCTCTTCTTTCACACTTTTTCAACAAATAGCGAGCGCTTCGACTGAAGGCCGACAATTGCAGTCTTCGCGCAATAGAGACAGCTGCGCGAGGTATTGGTAGTGCACTTTACGCAATATTTTCAGGCATTGTCGACATTTTAACGCTAAACATTCTAAAGTTAAAAGACTAAACACTAAAACATAATAAGGTAAACAAAAGTATCTTGTATTAAATACTGAAAAAAGTGGTTGCATACGTTGTCAAAAATTTGGCCAAATACGAAACTATACGCTCATTTAAGTCACCGAAAGTAAGAATGCTACGGTATTTCAATAATCTACATTACAGTATACTAACAATGTTGTATCAAACATGCTGATACCGGTATGTATAATAAGCACTATTGCATATTAGCCAGAAAATAGTTAGTCGTTGGAGTATAGTAAATTTAAGAAAGTTTCAAAATCTTTAAGCCAAACTCTTTACCACTACGTGGAGTGCAAAACACGGAGTCGTTTTTTAACAATACATTGCACAAAATAGCGCAGTGTTTTTTTTTGAAACACAGAAGTCACACCTTACTAAAATTTAAAAAACCTTCAACAAAATATTTTCGACATCACGCATCTAAAACTTGCAGAAAGAAAATCATGCAAAATATACACCTCTACACGAGATAGTCTTGTGGAAGAGAAAGTGACCCTCTATTGAGAGCATCAACATACTTTCCAAACTTGTGGTAATGAAACAGGGAGTCATTTTCTTTCACCACACCATCTTTTTTTTTGTACATACCCAGCAACGTATATTAAGGACAACAATGTCTCTTCTTTCATGCTTACTTCTAAAGCATGCAAATTATCAAAGACTTCACATTCTTTTTCGTTCAATAAATCTGTCTTGGGACAGATTTACTCCAAGCTGTAGAAAAAGTTTGGCATAGTCAATGTGGACATTTTCAATAACATCCTATGCCGTTATAAAGTAAGTTCCTCCTGAACCTTCTCGTAATTTTCCAAACGCCTTTTTCAAAGGATCGGTAGAAAACCATCCGAGCATCACATATTCATTGCCTCCGGAGAGCATATGCTTTGCAAGAATTGCTTAATTGAGAGGACAGACAACTCGGAAGGAATTCCGGGAAAAACAGAGAATGGATTTTTTGGTCTCAGCTTGCCATGGAATTTTACCATCTCTGCATCGTTTGGCCAATGTTTTCCATACACTGCAGTATACTTCGAGACAACCAAGTTGGCTCTCGGGATGACAGAAATCCATTTTTTCTTTTCTTTCTCATGTTGTGGAAGTTTGTATACAGGTACTCTTTTACTACTGGAAGCATAGTTTCCTTTACAAAGCGTTACACAACACTTAAGAACCATGTAAGTTTATGCAATAGCCTTTTCTCTGCGAAAATAAAGTATTGTTAGCAATACAGCTTTAGGAGCTTTTGTACAGTATACTGCAATTACCGTATGCTACGTGAGGCGCAGCCATGCTATACCAGTATCTATAATTTATATTGTAGCTTTCAATAATTTCTAAACATTTTGTTGCTACGGGATATCGTCATTCTAGCTTGCTCATCCGGATCCGCAATCCGTACTTTGAAAAATTTAAACAAGTTAGAAATATTAATACTATAAGTAATTGAAACCTTAGTTTTGTATCGAGCTTGCAATCCTTAGATCCTGTTGCCTATTGCCATCACAATTGCTATCTAAGCACATTTTAATCATAAAAGCTTCCTTACCTTCTCATACTGTTAGTGTCTTTCTATCGAAATTACTGAAGTTGTTTAACTGCTTGATTGAACAAACGCAATTAATGCTTCGCAGATAAAACATCATAAATACTGTAGCTACTGTATATCCGATAATTATACTTTAGTTCTACCCATTAATGTGTACTATAAGCACTGCATCTTATATCGCTGCTTCTTAACTGTAAAGTTACCTGTTCTACAAGTTAGTTGTTGCTGTCACTAGTAATCGTCTGAAATGCCGACGTTTTCTATTGCAACAACTAAGTCTTGTGACTGGCCTAATTAGATTTGTCTCCCACAGAGAACTTCTATCGGCCTTCGTCGAAGCGCTTGCTTTTTGTTGGCATGGCCGGTATTTCTAGGTCGCTATGAACAGCAGCTTTTTTTTTCTTGTTAAGTTAGTAACCGCAAGGTGGCAGTATGGAGCTAAAACTAATGAAAGCATCTGCAATGCGACTTTAAGTTCGATCTATTTCGGAATCGAAGCAGCGCATTTTCCAATTGCAGTGCAACAGCGTCCAATTGTTTTGATTTACTCCACTTACTGTTTTTAAATAAGTTTTGCAACTAAAATTTCCGCGCGAAGTTTATCAACGAAACAAAAGAATTTATTTCGTTGCCTCGAATGCTAGCATTTGGCTTGACTAATGAGTATAGCTGTTTCTTACTCAAAATAGTTTTGACAATATTGATTAGATTCAGATTTTTTTATATTTATTCATAAATCAAAATTTTTTGAAAAAATCCAAAGCGAGTTAGTGTGAAAAAGCTTTTTTTTACCTTGAACCGACAGTTTAGTTTGATTCAGATTTATTCACTAAATTTAAAAATTTTGAAGTTGCTCAGAAAAAAGCAGTGTACCAATTTGAGATTTGCAAAGCATTTCTGATTTACTATTAAACACCAAAGTTAATGAGCGCCAAATAAAAAACGTCTAAGAGCCTGCAAACAAAAAGTGACGTCATTTTTGACAAGAATTCGTTCATGATCTTAATTATGGTATAGGCAGGGGAACGTCGGAAGGGCAAGGGGGGCAGCTTTTTCAAAGGGCACTTTCAACACTGTACGTACAGTCATTACCACCTACATATAGCTCTCTAATGCTGTCAAACAATGAAACACTTCGACAAAGTCAATGTACTGAATACCTCGCATGAACACTAGGTCTAAAAAATAATAACAAACGAATTATCAATTAAGTAAAGGCAAGTTCAGCCATTGGGGCTTAAAGGCAACGCCCCCATAGCCAAAGGCAAGGGGGTCTAGGGGCTTTGCCCCCAGCGCTCGGAGATTTTGCAATTTTTTGTGCAAAAATAACTTAATTTTAGGCCTATTTTGCAATAATTAATGCTTTTAAAACGTAGCAAAGGAATTAGCAGTGTAAAACATAATTAAATTGAGGTGTAGCAGCCATGCATGATATTGATAACTCCGGCCATACAACCTTGACTTGATGCATGATATAACGTTACTCGTTTTGCTGCTTTTCCTATTTGTACCAAAACATTATGTGTTTTTTCCTTTAAAATGGCTACAATTGTAATGCTATTTTTGATTTAATTATTGCTGATTTGAGTAAAATTGTATGTTGGTGCAAATGAAACAAATAAATAAATAAATTGGCTGCGCAAATGGGCTATGAGGGTGCTGGTTAATGGTAAAATATCAGCCTTTTTGTTACAAACTGGTAGATCATGAAATAAAAATAATTAAAGTTCTAACCTGATTCGTTTGCATTTACAAAAAAAGATAATTTTGGAGATGTTCATCGCCGCCCCCCACCGAGTTCTTTGCTGTTAAGTCTGAACAAGAAATGGATCTTGCTTCAGTTATTGCAATGAATTTTATGAAAGTTTTTTTTATATTTCTCTGGCTTGAGCTGGGGTCCAGATCCCTTGAATCCCAGATTCTGTCACTGAGTTCCAATTAGGGCTACAAACATTGCCGCAACTAGAGCATTGTCCTGGGATGGGGGGGGGGCAAAAATTTCTTTTAGGGGAGCGCTTACAATACTTACCTCAATTTTCTACTATTGTCGCTCTGTGTTTGGGGGGCACCGCCCCCTTGCCCCCCCCCCCCCCCCCTTTCGAAGTTGCGGCTCTGGCTTCTAACAAAGTTAGAAACTTAAATAGGATCCTTGAGTACTAAATTTGAAATTTTGTAGCACTCTATCTTCCTAGCATCAGTTTAAACTGACGGAACTAAATCGGATATAACAGGCCAATCAAATGAATTGCACAAGTTTGATCGTTTATTTTACGCTATTTAGAAATCATTTAACACACGCAATTTGTTGTAAATTAGTGACTATATTACCGGAAACTTTCAAGTTAAAAAGTATAAAAGGAACATGAAAAATATTCATCCGCGTTTTTTTTTATTTTCTGTTTTAAGGATAACGATCAATGCCGTCGTTTCGAGGGGGGCAGGGATGCTGTGCCCCCCCTAATGGCTGCTTGTGCCCCCATTTTGGTTTACTAAAAATACTGTTTTTGGAACATCACACAATGACAAGACAGCAGACAGTGATGGAAAAATTGCTGTACATAAATCTGACGCAAATACTCTGTCTTAATAACACGCCTTTACGGATGTGTCGCGGATGAGAGACACGTAAGCCTGCAGAATCGTTACCGGTACCTCGTTAGTGATTATGACATGAAACAATACGTGCAAAATTTTTTTTTCAAAGACCGGCTGTTTTGATTTTTAGAGCACACTCAAGATTTTGAGGTCACAGTCAGTGGCACAACTAGGGTGAAGGGGCTTAAGCCCCATTAGCCAAGTCACTTAGAAAATTCAACCTCAAAATACGAGCGTTTAAACACATTTTAGACTTGACCTGAAGTAAGGGGGGCTGAAGGTGCTAAGCAATTTAATTCTTTGAAATGACTTCTGAATTTTAGGAATTTAGTTATTCGTATGGCTTCAAAAAATGCGAAATGTGATTCAGTTTTTTCAGCACGGGAGCTAAATCATGCAGTTTTGTGCCCCCAAAAAAACTTTTGGTTCACCCCCTTAGCAAAATCCTGGTTGCACGTCTGGTAGCAATCACTGCTGTAGATGAATTTTTCAAGCGATTACGGGCCGCAGACGAAACGAGCTAAAAACCGCTGCCGGCCTTATTTTCTAATTGCACACAATTGTAGCCGTATAAGATCTAAAGATCAGTTTTTATAAGCAATTTTTTGTGCCCTCTGTTTTTAGCTAGTGCCCCTTCACTTCGTTTGCTCTGGCGACGGCACTGGTTAGTAATTACGATTAAGGTTTGAGTTAGTTTTCGGGATACTTGTAGAGTAAGAATTTGAGTTGGGTTAGAATTAATAAAAAATTAGACAAAAATTTCCTGTAAATTGCCTCTTCCATTTTGTTATAATTAATTTAATAAACTTTTCAGTGCAAGTTATTGAAAGTATTTGTGTATAATAATAAAAAGATATTTTTTTCATAAATTGAAAACTGTGATGTATTTTTAGATAGACAAAAAACGTTTTTAGGTTGTATTTCTAAAAAGGCTATAAAGGCTATTTTGGTTCACAAACTACTAAACTTTAATTACTAGAATGTTTCTTGTAGCTGCAATACTCTCTTGCTTGTCGTCAGTTTAGTCAAGCAATACTGCCCCCCCGTTCCGGCACCACTGTGCATAGGGAGCCTATGACGTAATCGACTCAAACCGATCTTCAAAAAACAAAAAAATGGAGAAATCAATCCACAAATTAACTTTTTGTGCTCCATGACCTCTGGTTGGAACTAAAAATCTCCCTTGCGTAACATCAGTTGAAAAAGTAGCCCGTGTAAAGTAGAAATATGAACAAAGAAAAGCAAACAGCACTCAATTTGAAGCATAAAACAAGCAGTTCAAAGATTTTGGTGTCATTCCATCAGTAGTAACTTGAACTCATTTTGGCCAATTACTTTGGTGGTTTGAGACAAAACCACAATAGTATTCTGGATTCAATACATTCAACATGGGTGAAAAATAACGTCTAAATTAGCAGAAATAAATTTGTTTGTTCAATTTCGAAAATTAAAGCATAGGCTGAAGAGAGATGACCTCTCACTTTTATGTTTATTTTGAGACGTTTTTAGCCAATTCCTAACAAACTTCTTGGTTTTCTTCTTATAAGCCTGGTCATGACTGTTACCATGAGAATCTACCCAGCTGTAGACTCCTTCTTTGCTATGCAAACCAAGAGCTAGTATTTTGCAATTTGATCAAAAGTTGAAGGTAAAGTTACGATAGAGGTAAAAAAGAAACCAAAATGCAGTTCTCTTGGATATTTTTTACGAGCCTCGCTTTGGTTTCGGGTAAGAAACTCAATAAATACATGAGATGTATCTATTGTACAAGCAGTGCCATTGCCAGACCAAAATTTAGAAGATACTGTATTTGATTGACTATTTGTCTAGTCGTGAGGTGGACAGATAACCAAAAAATGACAGAAAGAAACAAGGGCCTAATCAACCAATTGGGATACTGCTGGTCGGGCAAGTGCATGTTCCGTGCCCCGCCCAAATTGTTGGTGAAAACATTTTTGGTCTTCAACTGCATGTATTTTTTGACCGAAACTTTTAGATTCATGCTTATTATGTGTTAATCCTCGCTGGTGCTTTCGCCCCGGTCATGCAGATTCATAGTGGGGCCCAGGTAAGTGGTGTTCGAAGCAACGAACAGTCACCGTGTTTTTAGAAAATTGAAGATTTTACTGTATGTTTAACATTTATTTTGTACAAGATTTGTGCAGAAGAACTTTACCAATAAAATGGACTTAAGCAATGGCGAAATAAATTTTTGCAAATAGAATTGTCAACTTCGTTTCAGTGATTTACTCACAAAATCATGACGCCAGATCTTGTTTACTTGTTGAATTGATGATGATTAACCACCTTGCTAGACAGGTTAAAATGTTTGTAAAGTAGGTCCTGCAAAAAATCAAGCTTGCTGGATAAACAGATTGTTTTGTTTTCAACTCGCAATGAAATTTCCTTTTCAGCCAATCCAATTCCATCAGTCACTCATTTGAAGAACATCGACTACTTCCATTCAAATCGGGTCGTGGGAGGAAGTGACGCAGTCCTCGGAGAACTTCCATGGCAGGTAAAGATAAAACTTCTATATGGAATAAAAACTATCGATAGATTTGCGTAGCAAATACACCATAATTCCAAAGCTATATAATACGTAAATCACGGTGTAATGATAGAGCAGTACAATGTTAAGTTTATCTTGAACACTGCAAAAATTTTTTGACTGGTGTTAATTGACTGAGGTGGAGTCCTTGATGTCACTTCCTTGGCGACTTGGCCTGGCTTTTACCTTAAGCTCAAGGGGCTCAGGTAATAAACAAACATATACGATGTTTTCAGGCGCGTAGCCAGAAATTCGCAATGGGGGGCTGTTTTGGAGGTCTGAAAGCGGAGCCCCCAGCGCTCGAAAATTTTGCATTTTTTTTGCAAAAATAACTTCATTTTAGGGCTATTTTGATTAAAAAATAATGCTTGTAAAACGTGGCTTAGAAATTGGCAGTGCAAACAAGATTAAACTGGAGGCATAAATGGGCTATTTGGGAGGTGGCTAATGGTGCTAATGGTAAAATGTTAGTTCTCTTTTTTAGATGCTGGTAAATTATAAAAACGAATAGTTCAATAAAACTCACACGGAGTAATCTATTTCGTATACAGATTATAGAGAAAAATGATTAAGGGAGGGGGGGCTAATGAAAAGAGATTTGAGAGAAATGATTGGTCACTAACTAATACTGAATAGCCCCTCCCCCCCATTCCTTAGTTTATAGTATATTTGTTAATGACACCTATTTTTACACTTGCGATCAAATTTAATTGCTTATCTCTTACCATTTTTCAAAGTTTTTATTTGTTTGTTAGTTTTATTTTTGACAAATTAGCCCCCCCTCCTGAGCATATGTTTCAAAAGATGCTTTAAATCACTACTTAGTCCTCTCCGGTGCATAAAACAGTCTCAAAAGTGCTAAAAACGTAGTGTTTTTTCCCATTCTGTATTTTGGTCGACATGCCAATGGGGGGGCTATAGCCCCTCCTCCCCCCCCCCCCCCCCCCCCATTGGCTACGCTACTGTATGTTTTTGTCCTCAATTGTGCATATGTAAGACCGGTACTCAAAGCAGTAATCTTACCGTAACAGGGGAAGTTTTCAACATTTTCCCAAATTTGGTTAAAATAAACTATGAATTTTACTTTTGAATGGCAGCAACGACTTTTGTAGTTTGGGATCGCGATACGGAGTTGGGGACAGGGCCTTTTGTGTAAAGTTTGGGAGGCACTTTTTTGACGAGAGTAAACAAAAGTACAATTTTGGACACTGTCCAATGTCCCTTTCGAACTGGGGAAAATTAATTATCCGCCGTCCAGTGTTTTCAATCTTGTGCGCCATATTTCAGGTTTCGCTGCAACGAAATGGAGAACACTTTTGTGGAGGAACGTTGATCTCAACTCTTCACGTTATGACTGCCGCACATTGCTACGTCAACCCGTAACATTAATAAATTTGATTATGTTGAAATAGGGTTAACTTAGATTATTATAAAATTTTAACATTTCACTTTTCTTTACAAGTGAGCTTACTTAAAGTATAAGGAGAGTATAGGTAATTTTTTTGTGCACAAACTGCTTATGCAAAGCAGAAACGCGAACGCAAAATCGCACTGCCGAGCAGGAACTAAAGACTAAAATTTTGCAGTAGGTCAGCAGAACTTAAAGGCCACCTAATGTCTGCAAAGCAATGCCCATAAAATGAAATAGAAAATTATTACTAATCGAATTCTGTAAACCCGGTTTAGATACACGTTCTCAGTTTCAAGAAAATGAGTAGCCATTATTACCTTTCGCGTTTTTAAAAAATGACATGACGTCATCAGACCCAGGAGTTTGGTGCATTTGACTTGTTTATCATTGCAGAGAATAGGCGATTTTGCAAAGGCATGTGATAGCAGCTTACTAGTCAAAAAGTGTTGCACAAAAAAGGCGTAATTAGCTCAAAGTAGTTACATTGCGAAGTTCTGAAGTAAATTACCCGTAGCAATCACCTTCCACTACAAGTATTGAACAGCAGTATTACTACCAGTAATGACTCTATCACTCTAAAAACTCCAACAGTACAAAAATTTTTGCATTCTAAGGTTTCTGGCATATCCATATCCAATACTGGTACGCTACCATAGTGTAAAAAAAGATTTTAGACATAACAAGAAACTATTGAAAGCTTATAATTATGTAACAATATTTTACCTTTCTAATACCAGTAGCCACTGTAGTTTACTGCGTAGGATTAGGAATATACCGGTACCGTACGATACAAATGATACAGGTACCAGTATCAGATCAGTAGCCTGATTTGGTTTGTGTTTCAGTGATTGGTCTTGTAGAACAGCAGAAAAAACAATGACCTAGTCAGATTGTTGAAAGCTTGGGAAGCAAATTACTGGTAGATGGGTAGTAGGTAGGAGTATTGGTAGGTTGGGCTAATTATGGCAAGGAAGTAAGTATTGCCTGTACCGGTATGTTACATTGGTACGATAGGTAAAAATGTTACTATTACAGGCAGCATTTTTGTACTACAATGTCATATTCACAGTATTGGAACTCGTAAAAAAGTTAACTGCACTCACTGGTAGTTGTCTGGCTGTGCAGATCTGAGATACCAGTACACTGATCTGATACCGGTAGCCTAGTCCGGTATCGCTAAACTATGGTACCCTAGCAGATTAGTCCAGCCTAGTATATTACCAGGAGTAAAATATTTACTGAAACACAAACCAACCAAGTACTGATCTGGTGCTGGTACCATTTCTGCTGTACATATCCTTACCGGTATATTCCTAATCCTACGCAGTAAACTACAGTAGCCTATTGGTATTAGAAAGGTAAAATATTTTTTCATAATTACAGTATAAGCTTTCAATTGTTTCTTTTTTTTACGCTTTGGTAGCCTATCGGTATTCCCATTGGATACGGATATGCCAGATACCTTAGAATACAAAAACTTTTGTACTGTTGGAGCTTTTAGAGTGATAGAGTCATTACTGGTAGTAATACTGCTGTTCAATACTTGTAGTGAAAGGTGATTGCTACGGGTAATTTACTTCAGAACTTCGCAATGTAACTACTTTGAGCTAATTACGCCTTTTTTGTGCAACATTTTTTGACTAGTAAGCTGCTATCACATGCCTTTGCAAAATCGCCTATTCTCTGCAATGATAAACAAGTCAAATGCACCAAACTCCTGGGTCTGATGACGTCATGTCATTTTTTAAAAACGCGAAAGGTAATAATGGCTACTCATTTTCTTGAAACTGAGAACGTGTATCTAAACCGGGTTTACAGAATTCGATTAGTAATAATTTTCTATTTCATTTTAAGGGCATTGCTTTGCAGACATTAGGTGGCCTTTAAGTTATTGCGTCTATTGGGGATAATCTTCATGATAAACATGTTTTTCAGAACAATTGTCGCCTTAGGCGCTGTCGACTATCGAGACCCAGAACAGCTAATCCCGATGGATTTCTTCACCTCCCACCCTAGCTACAATTCCAACACATTTGATTACGACTATGCAGTCATTACCATGGAATACGAAGCCACTTTGAGCGACAACGTAAGTTAGAATTTTTTCGGCCTTATTCGTTCTTCAGAAGCCGATTGCGCCCAAGAGTGCATTAGTAGTGTTTTAATTTTACATGTCCTCTTTTCAGGCCCCTTTTTTGGTTCCGGGGCTTGCTTATTGCTAACTCACGCCAAAAAAATTCGAAGCTGATCTGAGAGTTCAATCGCCACCGAAAAAAGAGCATCACTAAGGTATAAATTCTTGGCATGCTATGGTTTTTTGTAGCTTTTTTTTGGGGGGGGAGGGGAGGTAGGGTACGATTCAGCAATAAGCAGACTCCGGAACCAAGAACCGATCTGAAAAATGGACATGTAAACAGTTCAAGCCACAAAAGTATCGCAAAACCTTTTTACAGGTGCAACCAATTCCAATCGCAGATGCTGGCAAAGAATACACTGGAACAGCTTCGATTTGTGGGTGGAGATACGACTCTCGCTTCAGTGAGTTGAATAATAATTGTGAAATGTAGAGGTAAAAAATCTTTTTATAAGAAAACCATTCGATGCTGATTTGATGCACGTGATCTAGCTTATAAGTCGCTGTAGTCGTTTTCAAATTACTAAATTCCGCAAATCAATATGCTACCATCATAGTGGGTAGGATAAAAGTTTTTACCCAAACGTCGAAAAAATGACTGAAATATGTTATATCATTATATGGTCCAAAAATGGTTGTTTTGGTGCAGTTTCTTTCGAACAGTTTGTTTTAATGTAAACCTACTTGTGTTTAATAGTTCAATCCACCCCAATAATCATGAAGAAGTCAGAGATTCCACTTGTTTCCACTTCTGTATGCCAAAGCATCTGGGGATCTGTCATATCGATTACGAACGAATTCAGTGCGTAGGAGGTGATGGGGACGTCCAGCGGTTGCAATGTAAGTTACAAATTTTTATCACAGTCGACTATGCTGTTTTAGATCAACAGCAATCAGTAAAAAATGGTATAATATGGTATTCTGTTCAGTATCATACCATTACCAAATTTCACATCAAAATTATTTCATTTTGTGTTTTTCTTGCTTCAGATTTTCGAACAAAACCATTTTATTTTTTTATTTATTTGTTTGTGTCAAGCGCAAAAGCGCTCATAGAAAACGAAAAAAAAAACAACTCCCACACACACACACAAAAAAAAAAGGTTTACAGTCATGCATTACTAGTTCGAGAACACCAGAGAAGAGCTGTAAGCTTCTCCCAAAGCATTCGCAGTAAGCAAATCAATAAAGTGAGCAAATGAATTTTAATAACTTTTGTTGAATTTTTGCTAATTAGCTGAGCGAATTAAGCAAAACTTTCTTTTTTTCTTTTATTAAATCGTTGTCAATTTTTTTCTCAAAACTGAGACCTATTGCTTACCCAAGGTTTACTTTTTTAGCAGCTCAGTCATAATTTCTCGTAGTTACCAGAGGTGGAGTCGAGGACACAAGGTTCGAGGCCAAGGCTAGGGACATAAAAAAAATTTCGAGGCCAAGGACCAAGGACACAGGCGCAAGTGTTCTACAAAAAAAAGAAGGTTTTCAAAAAAATTTTTTTAGCAATCTCAAAAAAAGGTCTACAAAAATTTTGTTCAGGCGAAAAAGGTCTTCAAAAATTTTTTTTCAGGCGATTTTCACTTGAGGAAAACACAAAAAGGTCTTCGCAAATTTTCTGCGAGGTTTCTGGCGCTTTCCAACAAAACTTCAACGGTTCAAAAAACAGTGCTGTCCTCGAGCCGATGACAGGGCAATTTTCGAGGACTTGAGGCTTCGAGGCCAAGGGCTTCAAAATGTGTCCTCGAGGACGTCCTCGAGGCCAAGGACGTCCTCGAGGGACTCCACCTCTGGTAGTTACACCATCATAATTGCGTGTGGTTGCGTTATCGTGGTCGCCTTTTTTTCAAGGCGTCACTGCGTCTATTAAACGTAATTCTTAGTAATTCGTGCAGAAAAAAACATTTTTGACAATCACAATGTGCAGTTGACCTTTTCTCAAAATTTTTGAATTGTGGTAGTAAGGATAAGCAAGCAGCTGATGCAGTGTCGTTAGCGAACACTCCGCCTTGAGAAACAAATGTTTCTTACTGGTGAGGCTAGAGATAACAGTACAATAGTAACATCACCCTACACCTTATTATTACCGTAAGCCTACTATAAGTTATGCCTATGGTTAAAAATATTGCACTATTTGAATTGATACTGTAGTTGCTACAAGCTTTTCAATACATATAGTAATCAAAAAAATGTTTGAGACAGAAAACTCTTTTAGTTTTTTTATGTTTTCCAGGGCGACTCCGGCGGTCCATTGACTGTTCAAGACAACGGCGAGACCATCCTCATCGGAGCTGCCTCATGGGCAGAGAGCACCTGCAACCCAGCTTACCAGGAGGATACGCCAAACTCTCCGCTGTTCGCTCTTGGATTGATGGCATTATAAACTAAATCAGTGATTATTCAGTGATTGATCAGTGATAAATCAGTGATTATTCAAATGCAAAATATATTGTCATTTTAAAGGTTGTTTCTTGATTTAGTTGCTATTGCAATGTTACATAATTTTTCTACCCAACAAGGAATCGAAACACAAGCAATTGCAATAGCAATTGAGAGACTTTGACTGCTTGCTATTCACGCAAATAAAAGTGTTGCGTTCCTGCGTAAGGCGATAAAAAAAAAGCATTTGCAGCATATTTTTCATAACTTGAAAATGTGCTAACAAAAATAATTTACGGAGTGGACAAAACAAATTCAATCGCTTTGAAAATACACTTTATGCAACTTTCTAAACGTGTAGGCGCACACTTGCATCCCTTTGCGTTTCATTTTTTGTAAGTTGCATCTTTATTCTTGTAGCTGTGACCGGACAGCGTTAGGCGATAACATTTGAATGATCCCCTCACTTTCTATCCCGATAAGTTTGGTGGAGTCATTTTAGGAATTCCAATAATCCCATGTTTCCGTATAAATTTCTTCGAATTCTTGTCCGCTGAATTTGCTGCTTGTTGGAATCCACATCAGAATTAATCATCGTAAAGCTTCTTATCCAAGAACTTAACAGCGTGACCAGGGTTCGGGTTTAACCCAGATCATACGATCAGGGTCGTCGTAAAGCGATGCCTTTACCCACTTGGACACGCAGATAACAGTAATGGTCATGGTCAAGAGGTAGACTTCCAGTTCAATTTTTTTTACCTGCGCGATTGATCGATGCCAAAGAATGACTGGCAATCCGCAAATGTGAAAGGTTGCCATATGTTTGATCAGTGCCGTCGCCAGAGCAAACGTAGTGAGAGGGCACTAGCTGAAAGTGGAGGGGCACTAAAATAAACTGAACTTTTGCATATAAAAACTGATATTCAGATCTTGTACGGCAACCACTGCGCAATTTTAACAATTCTGTATTCATGTCTAAAAATTAAGAGAGACCTATAAGGCCGGCAGCATTTCTTAGCTTGTTTCGTCTGCGGCCCGCTACTGCGTGAAGAATCTATCTACAGCAGAGAATGCTACCAGACACGAAACCAGAATTTTTCTAAGAGGGATGAACGAAAAGCAAATTTTTTGCACAAAAATTGTCTGATTTAGGCTCCGTGCTAAACAAACTGATGCAACTCAAGTGTGTCACAAACGGAGGCATAATCATTAAATATTTAGTGACTGTGGACGGGGGCCTGGGGGCGGAGCCCACTGCCGCTGGGCGATTTTTGTGATTTTGCAGCAAAACAGAAGCGATTTTTATGTCATTTTAATCGTACTTCGCGCGTTTTAAAGCCATACGAATTACAAAATTGCTAAAATTCAGAAGTTATTTCAAAGAAGAATTAAATTTCTTAGCCCCTTTAGCTCCACCTTACTTCAGATCAAGTCTAAAATACGTTTAAAAGCTCGTACTTTGAGGTTAAATTTTAAAGTGACTTGGCTTAGCGAGCTTAAACCCTTTCACCCTGGTTGCGCCTCAGACCGCGACCTAAAAATCAAAACAGCTGGTCTTTGAAAAAAATGTTTTCACGTAATGTTTCATGTCATGATCACTAACGAAGTAGCGGTAACAATTCTGCAGGCTTACCTTTTTCTTTTGCGACACATCCGTAAAGGTACAGTATATTAATCAGAGGTGGAGTCGAGGACATAAGGCTCGAGGCCAAGGCTAAGGCCAAGGACACAAAAAAAATCCGAGGCCAAGGCCAAGGACAGCCTTTCCGAGGACAGAACCTCTCGAGGCCAAGGACAGGAATGCTCGAGACCAAGGACCAAGGACCGAGGACACAGGCGCAAGCGTTCTCCTAAAAAAAAAAGGCCTTCAAAAATATTTTTCAGGCGATCTCCAATTCATTGGCGTACCCAGAATTTTTGATTAAGGAAGGCCTAAACCACAAATCACATGCTATGACGTCATCAAAATTTTTCCAAAGAGGAAGTTTTTGCGGGACAAAGATATCGTAGGATGGAAGATCTGAAATCGTTGTTGCCTGTTTGCACGTAACCAGGATTTTGCAAAGGAAGAGGGCTTAAACTAATTGTTGAAAAATGCAAATATCTAACTTTGGGAACGTGTTGAGAAAGCTAGTGTAACTCAAATGTATCACAGACGGGTGTTTGGGGGCGAGGCCCCCAGCCGCCGGAGGCTTTGGGGGTCTGGGGCGAAGCCCCCAGCCGTTGGGCGATTTTTTGTAATTTCTTGGAAAAAAAAGCTATTTTAATGCCATTGAATCACATTTCGCAAGTGTTCAGAGCCATTTGAAAGCACTAGATTTTTGACATTTGAAAGCCAATTGAAAAAATCAAATTGTTTAATCCTCCTTTTATTTGCAATTTAACTTCAAAACACGTTTAACATCTTGCATTTTGGAGTTAAATTTTGATTGTTAGTGATTTGGGCCAGGTAGGGGAAAGTAAGGTGCATTGTCTCTGGCTGCATTTTAGCAGTAAATAATAATCCACTCGAAGATTTTCCTTCGAGATTTTTGTTTTGTCATGAAAATAACCAGTTATAGGAGTACTTGTTCGCTAGGGGGCCCAGGACCCTCAATTGAAGTTCAATCATTTGTTCAATCAGCATTTTCCAGGGCTAATTTTTTTTAACTATTTTGTACGTAAAAGCCGGCAAGGTTGGAGGTGAAATACTGAATTGTTTTTGAAAAATGGTACAATAGATGGTTACGTCTACTAGCCATGTTATTGCCGGGCCGGATTTGCAACGCGCTAGGCCCCTGACACTTTGGAGATTTTCGCAGCATCTTTCTCGGAAATATAGGTGAAGACCAAAAAAATCTTACGATTTCAGCTCGGGGCCCCTAGCTGGTACTGCGTCATATTATGGTAAATCCGGCCCTGATTAATGCATTACGTTCACAAAAAGGCTTGATGTGGGCCTGAGATAGCAACTTTTAAGCCAAAAACTCTCCATTTTCTCTGGGTTATACGTTTAAATTGGCTGGCAAAAATTGAATGGAGTGGAACCCGGCGCCCCTGGTCTTCAATAGTGTAAATTAGTTATACTGTTGTCAGCGAAAAATACTAGGAAGAAACTGAAACTGAAGAAACAATAGGCCTTTTTGTCAGATTTTTGTCATTGGTGAAATTACAATTAGGGGGGAGGCCTGCCTCCCTCCCCTTGCCTACGCCTATGCTCCAATTGAGGAAAACAAAAAAGATGTTCGCAAATTTTCCGCGAGGTTTCTGGCGTTTTATAATGAAATTTCAACTGTTCAAAAAATAGTGCTGTCCTCGAGCCGAGGACAGGGCAATTTTCGAGGACTTGAGGCTTCGAGGCCAAGGCCAAGGACTTGAGGGTTCGAGGCCAAGACCAAGGCCACGTCCTCGAGGCTAAGGACGTCCTCGAGGACTCCACCTCTGATATTAATAAGACGGATTATTAGGTCAGATTTATGTAAAGAAGATGGTTGCCAGCAATTTCGCAAAGAATCAAGAAAATTTCAAAGGAAAATGATGTTTGAACGTGATTACTTCTTTTACCATTATTGTTGTTGTCTTGCAGTTACGTGATGTTCCAAAAACAATAATTTGAGTAAACCAAAATGGGGGTGGGGGCACAAGCAGTCGTTAGGGAGGGCACGGCCCCCTGGCACCCCGTAGCGACGGCACTGCGTTTCATTCCTTATTGATGGATGGCAGCTACGTCATAGCTTTTTCCCGCCAAAACGATTGGAAGTCAAAATGCCATTACAAAGCATTGGACGTTACCGTAAATCAACGTATAATTCCTTCAGTGGGCATATTTAAAGAATTTGATTGTAAAGTAGCACTTTTGTGGATAGCCTGGCCTTAATTGGTAATTACCAGGAGCGATTTATGCAGCTTACTACATAGCTCAGCGGATTTGAAAAGTTACGCTTTTTGTAAATTCTCATCGTCCATTGCCTGCTATTGTCCACTTTGACCGGTTTTTGGCTTTGGTTCAAATCGTAAATTCGGCCATATCCTAAATTACTTAAAATTCATTGTCACAGCAGTAACACATGGCCGATTAATGTTTAGTTTAAGCACTACTTATAAATAATATTTAACATCACTAGCTCAAGTCGAAATAAATGCAAATTAAGACTCGATCAAAGTCACACCGTTACACTGAGGCCAATTAAATCATTAGTTTAAAGTTTAAATGACATATCTACAAAATAATTCATTGAAAACAACTGTTAATGCATTTTAACTCCCAGCAACCAATAATCATAGCGATAAGCCGCTAATCACTACACGAAATGCAAAAAATCACCAAGATCCTGCAAAATAGACTTTTGAATTTACAAAAGTTTAAAAATGCGCTAAGTTTGTCACAAATAAAGGAGATACAACTGTTCCATTATAGCGCCATCAATAGTAAGCCACGAATTTGATTGCCAACACTAGCTACCAGCATCCATATTACATGATTCTAATGGGTTACTTAACAGCTAGCCGGATTTACGTCAGTGAAAAAAAGCAAACAAAACCGAATTCTTACTAATTAAAATCTTTTTCAGTTTTTACAGGCGTTTGCCTAGCATTTAACTTTAATGTTACAAAGAATTAACTTTTTTATAGCCTGAAAATACGCTCCATATCTTCGCTGTCAGTGTTTTTGCACGCATTTACATAGCGCCGATTAGCGATTTTGACGTCCAGCGGTTTGGCTAGCAGCGCGATGACGTCACGTGCAATCCATCAATAGGTTGTAAATGGTTATACCAATGACATAATGTCGTTGGTTATACGTTTAAAATACCCTCAAATCCAACTATCTTGCAAATTCTCACTAAAACCATTAATTTCCATTGAGAACTCATCCTTACAAAACTTATCTACACCAAAAGATTTCAAAATTCACCGAAAAAAAGCGTTGCCGTTTTACGGAGGCTCAAAAACTGAAAAAAATGTTCCAATCAGGGATATACTTAGCAGAGGTGGAGTCCTCGAGGACGTCCTTGGCCTCGAGGGCACATTTTGAAGTCCTTGGCCTTGGCCTCGAAGCCTCAAGTCCTCGAAAGTTGCCCTGTCCTCGGCTCGAAGACAGCGCTATTTTTTGAACTATTGAAATTTTTTTGGAAAGCACCAAAAGCCTGGCGGAAAATTTGCGAAGACCTTTTTTGTATTTCTCTTTTGGGGATCGCCTAGAAAAAAATTTGGGGGACCTTTTTTTAGATCACTTGCGCCTGTGTCCGTGGTACTTGGTTCTTGGTCTCGAGCAGTGGCGTCGCTAGGGGGGAGGGCGGTCCGTCCTGGGTGACGCGATTTTGGGGTGACATCATTTGGGGTGAAACTACATTATGATGTAAGACCATAACTCCACTGATTTGCGATGAAGACCTTGCTTTTTCATTTTGTTTGGTCTCCAACCTCATTTGGACCAAAAGAAAAAACCCACTAGTTTTACGGCGAAGATCTTTTTATTTATTTTTTGTTTTTTTGTTTTTTGTTTTGGTCTTTACCTATTTTTGGACCGAAAAAGGGTGACACACACGGAATTCTGCCCCGTGTGCCACCATCCCTACTAGGGTTTCCCATTTTCCCGGCTTTTCAAGTTCCCGGGAAACGGGAAAATTTTTGAAAATTTCCCGGGAATCCCGGGAATTTCCCGGGATCCCGGATATTCTTCGGGATCCCGGAAAATCGGGAAATTTCCCGGGAATCGGGAAGAAATTTCCCGAAAGTAAATTTTTTCAACTTTTTCTTTTTCAAGAGGAAAGGTTTTTGTATCTTTGATAATAATCTAGACGTGGCCTAAGCGTTTTGTTGAATGGTATGATGTGCTTGTTGCTTGTAACATATTTTGCAATTAACAATGCTGGTACTTATATGTTTATTGATTAGCCATTAGGAAACGCCTAACGGAAGACAGTGAGCTCACAGTCATGCATGAAAAGCAAGGCGTTTGATTTTCGACTTGCATTAATAGGCCAGTCAAGCACAGCATACTTGTTTTTCGGTTCTGTTTAATTCTCCAAGTAAATAGCTCAACTGCGTTCGAAGAATACTGTACAAGTAGCCTACAGAATTTCCCCAAACTACGCAACGCCAAAATATGTCCAAGGGTCAGCACTTGAAGTAATTTTCTGGCGAATCGCTAGCAGCTGATGGAAACTCCCAAGACCTCCGACTCTGCCTCAGATCCCCAATTTTGGCCCCCCAAAGAAACCTTTCTAAATACGCCGGTAGCTATAGTGGCACTGATTCATTGACTGTAAGTCTGTTACAGACCGTTTCGAGGCGCAGTGGCAAGGCATTAAGACAGTAACTCTGAAATTCAAGTTCAATTCCCTCTGCCGCAATCAATTCTACCTGTGGGTGTGTAAATTGCACAAACCTGATGTTTGTTAGAAAAATTATATTATCTTAGATTTTAAATCCCCATATAGCACCTACTAACCTAATTCTATGTCTTGCAAAGAGATCTGTACAATAAGTTTTTATACACTTTAATGAACTTTTAAAAACGAAGTAAAAATAACAGTATAACGAGAATAATGAAACCATTCATTCTTCTATTAACTTGGCAGCAATAATACTTTTTGCGAGTAGCCTACGTAGGCTTAGGCCGAATTTTTTTTTTAGCTAACAGATAACAATGAACAAAAGCCTACTATGAACAAAAGCCTTCTATTATTCACTGCATGATACTGCAGTACAGTAAGTAGAGAGTTTGAATGCTCATTTTTGAATAAAAATATTTCTGCATGCGTTGGAGGTCATCTTGTAAAGATTTCTTGCTTTACAGATTACGATATATGTATGAAAGTTTAAGTTTACTTTTTACTCCAACAACCGAAAGACACAATTTCACTGAGATTAAGCAAGCGAAAAGTCGAGGGGTATTAGAGAATTTACATTATTACACTATCATTAGTAATTGAGTACTACACACACTATTGACATTGTTATGCTCTGCCAATTACCGTGTTGACCACTACAACAAGCAGCAGTTTTCAGTTGCAGTTGCCACGACACTACACCAGTTATAGTCTACCATAAAAATAGTATCAGGGTATGTTTAAATATCATAATGACACTTTTTTCGGCCAGTATCAATCTCCGGCCTCTCACATGACAATATTTTGACGTTATAGCTTATTCCTTTCACTATGATCTAACGTTATGTCCACCCTCTCCTCAGAGTTGTCATATTATGATATTTAAACATCCTCAAACCGCTCTGTTTCCGTAAAGTCACTGACCAACTGATAATTTGTGTTAAATTAATTGCAATTACATAGTAGCCTACATTCCAACAGTGGTCGACAAGCAATTCACAATTTCGTTATTACAAGAGTTTTAGCAGTAAGTTATGGCAGTGCTGTTTTTTGTTGCTGTATAACAGTGTTGGAATAAAAATAAATTGATTTAAGAATGTGCATCGAAATTGGGTCGGCACTGCTACAAATAGGCTACATGGCAATCTGGCATGTAGCAAATTGTCGGATATTTTACTTTGCTAGATGTTGATACATTACAAAACAATGAGCGAAGAACATAGAAATTTTTCACTCTACAGAGAATAGCTGAAGAACATATTTGTACTTCTTTTACAATAACTTATAACTTGCTTCTCTAACCAAATTAAAAGAAAATACGTAAACCACCGATTTTTGAACCAACATCAATTTTGATAGAAACTGTATACTTTACTCCCCAAAAATGGTAGAATGTCCATTGTTCAGTTTTATGTTACATGTTTTCCCATAATATGGTTTACAACACTGCATTCACTTAACAGTGCTGGCATGCTGCTGGTAATTTAATGCAAAACAACTTTGCAGACGTGTATTAGCGACCAATCATAAAAACAGTTAAATGAACACTGTACCGATATCGCCATCAAACCAAATGTTCAGCAAGAGTCAAAAATGTTTTGGTTAAGTCTTATTAACGTTCACACCAAGCAACTACTTGCAATTAGCAAGAAAGTATGATTTCAAAAAGCATAATTCATCAATCGTTTTGTCCAGCAAGCGATTTCGCAGTTTGTTTATAAACAGCCCAGTTAAAGAAAATACTCTTTCAGATTCAATGCTAGTTGGTGGGAGGGCCAGTAGAGTTTGATACAGCTTTTCCAACCTGGATGTTCTCATTCTGGTGTTTTCAAACAATGTCAGTTCCATGGCAAAAGAATGTTGCATCTGTTCTTTTTCAGCAAAAACTTTTTTAGGTTGAGCAGAGGCATCGTATTTTTGCAAGTGATCTTGGAGCGATTTGCATTCTAGTTGAGTGTCTTCATCTTCTTGCTCAACAATTGTAATGTCGTCTCCATGAAAAAAGAGACGTTCCATAATATTCCACGCTGCTCTAGATAATTCCTCTGGCATAGGGAATTTAAAAAAATCTGTTTCAAAAGGATCATTCATAGACGATGGATCACGCAGATATTTCAGCAAGTCAACCAAAGTTTCATTTCGTCGTTCTCTTACGCGCTTCTTTACTGCAGAAGCTAACGTTTTGCTTATTTCGGAATCTAACAATTCCAGCTCCGTAAAAATATATCTAATCGCTCCATCAGCTGTCAACAAATTTGCATCCTGACGGCAAATAGATGTTTGGGCGCATTTAATAACTTTTAAGGCGTCAGCCAGTGCATTAAGTAGGCTCAATTCATGTGATGTAAATGAATATGCTTGTCGAATTAATAAGAAACGTTCTAACATATCGCATAAGCTATGCCACCTTGTTTTGACATCAATTTTAAGAACCAGCTCATGCCCAAATTGCTCTTTCACATAGGTTTGCAGTTTATCGTTTTTCAATGGAGACTTGCGAAATATTTTCACAATGGCTCTGACTTTATTAACAAGATCTCCATATTCTATTTTCAAAGTTGGCTGAAGGCAACTAAAAATTTCCCTCTGTGGGAAAGAATCTTGAGATGGTATTATTGGCTCATCATCGTCCTCATACTCAACATCATCAATGGGGTCATTATACAGTTCACCTTCTGCAGGAATTTGGTCAGCACGATCAATATTAAGAGCCTCCTGATTTTGAAACAGGTCGGATGAATGACCCGCTACGTCCATTAGCGATGCGATATTTAGTGATCGACTTCGATAGAGCATGTCACTTACAGCTAAATGTAGTGCATGGGAGTAGCACAGATGGTAGTCGGCTGGAGAGAGGCGCCCAAATTTTTTCATTATTTGCGCCCCATCAGTGACGCTGGCGAATATGTCTGTCTGAAAATCCAATCCAAACTCCGCTAGTCTAGCAGAAACTAAGCGAAGCAAAAGTTCTGCTGGCATGCTGTGCCTTATTCGAAGTAAACCAAGGTTCCACACTTTTGAATTTGCTCCGTGAATATTCACGTTAAGATATCTCTTATTTGCAATAGAAGTATATTCATCAAGAGATAAACAAAATTTTTCCTCGATTTCTTTCCGTGCAGCTAGCTCGGTTTTCATGGTCGATTTGGCTTCCATAAAGAAAAGGCTAGTTTGCTCTTGAGCACTGCCATGTCGCTGGGATAATTTGTAATCTTGAGCAGCTAATGACTTTTGAATAAAGTCACTATTTTCGATCACGTGAAACGGAATCCCATCTATTGCCGCCATTTTTGCTACTAATTCCTGTAATGGTGGCGATTTTTTGTAGTCGCTAATAGTCGTTTGCTTTTTGGCTTCAAGTACCGGTATGTTGTTGAATGGCCTCTTTATGGAAATTGTAATATTGTGCTTGGAACGCAAATGTCTAAGTAACCCTGACGTACTTGAGCCTTAGCATTTTAGGGATACGTTGCTGCAAAGCTTGCAGTTAGCGCTTTCCTTAGTTTTGTTTTTTGCGAAATACTTCGACACGGACTCACTTTCACAATCTGTAGTAGTACCGGTAGCTGAAGAAGTACTGCAAGAAGCATAGCCAACCTCGTCACATATTGTAATTATATTGTTGTCTTCGTTGCTCACGGCCATTGGGCTAAAAAGTATTACAAAAAGGATTCTAATGTAGTTTTAAATGTCCTACTTTGTCTTTAACAAATCTAGCAGCAAATAATAACAATATTCAAGACGACTGTCGAATTTATGCATTTGTTGTTTGTTTAAAAGAGGTGTTCGACCTGGCTGTATATATATTTAACAAATTTTGGAGAAAATATTGATATCCGCTTTGCCAAGTTATGATTTAAACGCAATTTGTTTCGGAGATAATGGGGCTCAAACTTCAAACTGAACCCCCGAGTGGAAATAATGAGTCATCTGGCTTTGAGTCAGCGAACTAGTTATTCATTTTCTCAGTAAACATTTTTTGTTTCTCTTGAAGAATGCTTAGTTAAAGAGCTAAAAGAGGTCCACTGCCTGCTCTGGCTTCAGACCCATGGTTGGCTTTCTCTTTTCGGTACTCCTGAAACTGAAAGTGCAGACACTCAGTTTAAGTTATTATGTAGACACTGAGTGTCCGTTACCAACCACATAGACCCTAAGTAACTAACCACATATAACCCCTCAGTTACGAACCACATATTTTCTATATAGCTCCTAACTGTAATAATTATTTTATCCCATTGCGCAAGAACTCTGCTAAAGATTTTACAAAAATTTATGTGAAAAAAAAAAACTCTAAATGGCCCAGTTTTTTAATGTACCGTATAGCTCTATGGCAATACTAATTAACCACCTATCGCAGTGGTTCTTAAACTGGGTTCGATCTAACCCCAGGGGTTTGGTGAGTCAGAATCAGGGGTTCGGTGGAGGTTAGGTAAGTATACACACGCTATGTGCAGTGGCGTAGCCAGGGGGCCACAGGGACCATGGCTAGAGATGTAAATGTTTTTTTTAATCTTGTTTTTTATTGAAAAACTCGAAGCCTCAACTTAAAAACACGTTTTTTATTATTGTAAAACAAAATTTTTTTTTAATTTAAAATGTTTTTTATTCAAAAAAAAACAACACCGAAATAAAAAACATGTTTTTTTTGAAAAATCTTTTTAAGCATTTGCTTTCATTACCTACCTTCGAAAAAAACTATCACAAGGCCCATATAGGTTTACACAGGGGGGTGGGGTTAAGCCTCCATTTAGTGCATTTAAATAGTCTTTCGGGCTACAATATGCAATTTTTTGAGTATCCTAGAAAAGTGCTCCTTTAAAGTAGAATTTCGTGCACCTTTAAAGCACAAAACCGCATTTTTAACCGTACAGCTTCAACACCGTGCCTGCATTGGTTTACATTTAAACCAAGAAAATTATAAAGACTGGAAACAAAGACATATAAAAAACAAAAAAAAAACGAGGGTAAACAAAACAATCGAAAAAAAAACTGTTTTTTTACATCTCTAACCATGGCCCCCTAAAAGTTTCAACACTAAGACTGAACGAGCTATAAAAGTAGTTTTTTTCTTGTTTGATTCATTGCATTTTTCATCTACGACGTAAGAAATGCCATGTTTGCGGCTAGAAAAGTATTAAAAGGCTCATGCTTCCGGGGCCCTGCCCCGCTTGGGGAGCACACAGCGCTCCCCCAGACCCCCTAGCTGAATATTTCTTCAATTCTTGCAATGATTTGTGGTGTAAAAGTTTAACAGTAAACGTAAACTTTTGCCAAGCAGAAACGTTGCTGATAATTATACTCAAGAAAAACTTTTGGACCCCCTTCACAGCTAAAACCTTTATCTGGCTACGCCCCTGGCTATATGCCATTGCATAGCAATCACAATGTTCTCTAACACTAAAATGACCTTAGCATTAAAGCATAGTTCACTTTAGGCTCAAGTTTATTAACAGCTATACTTTGAATTTCAACGAAGGGTTCGGTGAATGCCAGCATAAAACTTGCGGGGTTCGGTACCTCTAACAAGTTTAAGAACCACTGACCTATCGCAAAATTAACTTAAAATCTAAACTTTTTGCTTTTCTTTATTGATATCTTATTCCAAGAACAGCCTAAGCTTTACTGCTGCCTTTGACTTGAAAATTACCATACGTATTTGGCTTTTCTGAAACTCGCATTCTCCTTTCGAGCAAATTGCAATATTCGCCCGAGTTCTCTCGCCTGTAGGACGATTGCAGACCGCAGCAGTGCAAGTGCAGCAACTATAAAGACGCGTGTGTTGTGCCACACGCGCCATGCACGTTCCAGCGTGAGGCACAAAACAAAATAAACTTTCTTTGAAGTTCAAAGTTACTGCGCTGTTTTTGAAAAATAAAACGAAGTCCGAAAAACAAGTATTTGCTGCTGCTCTTGCTAAACGCTCGGGATTTATGAGTGCGGTGCAGAGGATGAAATCATTAGAGTGACACAAAAAAAAAAAAAAAACAACTAAAAATACGTCCACGAATTTACCTCAAAGTCAGCTCTGGCGCTATAAGACCACTGCAGATAGAAAGCGACAGTTTAAAAACCGTTTTAATTTCATATCAACGATACGTTTATTCACAAACTTCGCAAGCTTTGTGCAATACTAATGCTGTCGTTTCTACTGCGGAAGCCAATTTTTGCAGCAATACCAAGAGTCCCCAATACTTAACATACCGGTAGGCCTACTGTCGGATCGAACCACTGCAAATGTTCTATTTATGGAATTCTCATATTGCTTTGCGCTCTTTCTCGCTGACAATAAGTCTTCAGTCATCACAAACGATGTAGGCTACTAATCTGGTACAGTATATGAAAATTTCCCGGGATCCCGACACAAATTTCCCGGGAAACGGGAAATCCCAAAACCCCGAATTTCCCGGGAAATTTCCCGTCCCGCCATCCCGGGAGGAAACCCTAATCCCTAGCAACGCCTCTGGCCTCGAGCATTCCTGTCCTTGGCCACGAGAGGGTCTGTCCTTGGCCACGAGAGGGTCTGTCCTTGGAAAGGCTATCCTTGGCCTCGTTTTTTTTTTTTTTAGTGTCCTTGACCTTGGCCTCGAGCCTTGTGTCCTCGACTCCACCTCTGATACTTACAATAAAAGTATTATATTTATGTTGGTTGTTAGCAAGTATAGCTCCAACAATATTCCTACTGCAAACAAATTTAAATTAAACAGCGACACACAGTGGTAAAACGAACGTGTAGTAATTCCTTTAAGGCTACGGTCTTTTTGGTCGAACTTACTTCCAGCTCAAGGTAAGTTGATAATTGCATAGATGTTGAATGGTGAGAGAGTAGTTAAGAAAAAAGTAATATGAATCCAAAGTTGATAGTCAGGCTAAATATACCCTCATTTATATTATCGATTGACGAAAAGTATTAGTTTGGGCGCACAAATGTAGCAGGTGATCCTGAGCATAGGCTAAAGGAAGGCTTTATTTCAATGGAAATTTTTATCTACTTTTTTATTAATTCTAACCCAAACTCAAATGCTTACTTTAAAACTATCCCCAAATCGAACCCAAACCCTAACTTAAACCCTAATCTTAACCCCTAAAAAAGCAAATGAAAATGAGCGGATGAATATTTCTCATTTTTGATTTATTCTCTTTAACTTGAAAATTTTCGGTAAAATAGTCACTACCTAGGCTAAAATAAAGCTACTGGTAGTTTCTTATAAAATATGCATCTTTCCATGTTAGTTCAGTTGCAGGGTAACTGGTGTTATTGATAGTAGTTATCGTTATGTCTTTTATGGTTTAATATGATGCTTTCAAATTTTTCTTGCCCCCCCCCAAAAAAAAATCTCATGAGAGCAGTAGGCTATTTTTGACTTACTACTCTGCTACTGTTTTGGTATTTTGCAGTGCTGAGCTGTAAGTTTGAGCTTGCTTTACAAATGTACAGAACGATGCATGCTCAACCAAAGTTTAACTGAAATGTAATGCCAAAAAAAGAACTGGTACTGTGGCAGTGTTTACAGTATTGAGTAGTACTGGTACAAACCCCAGCCAACTTGTTTAATTATATGTCATCTGTAATTACCAGTGTCTTTTAATTTAGATGGAGGAAGACTTTGATACAGAAGTTGCTGTTTCTGATGCACCCGAAATTAAATTGTTTGGAAAATGGACTACAAGCGATGTTCAGATCAATGACATCTCCCTGACTGTAAGTTAGTGGAATATTTTTTAATGAGAATTTGCTGCAGTAGTTGTTAGAATCTGAAGTGATAGTTTGATAGTAAGTTGTAGTGCAGTACCAGTAGCTTTCTTGATCAGCCTTGACTTCCAGTTTAAATTTTCTATGTGGGATATACTGGTAAGCTACCGGTACTTGTTAATGAAAACTTTTAGCAAATTCAGTATGATTGTTGCCAGAAGATTTGTCACACATTGGTGAACTGAACAAAAATCTCTGTTTTTTCAGCCATGACTGTCAGTGATTGCACATGGGTGGGCTGTGTCTGCCAATGTTGGAAGATTCACCATACATCGGCTCTTCTACGGTTTGGACAAGGATTAAATTTGAGTAACGGCCCATCACTGTGTAACAAACCTTCTGGCAAACAAACACGATCAGTTTTATAATAAATTAGTTACTGTTCAGCTACAAGTTCATTTTTTTACACTTCTGAGTTGATGGTTTTGGAAAATATAACTTTTCATTGAATGATAAAAAAGGTTTCGTCAATTTTGTAGTAGTAACCAAAAACTTGCCTGGTTTTCCAAAAAAAAAAGAAGTGCTTATTTGCTCTTCAGCGTGCAAGTAATCTCTGACCAAAAAATTTGCAGGCAGTTTCAAGAAATTTAAATTTGCAAAAAGATAAAAAAATATTTTAAATTTGTGCATTTGACCAAAAGTTTTTGGTGAAGAAATGTTTAGCATTAATGTATTTACTTGGTGTTTTGTAATAACTAAGAAAATTGATAAATAACAATGATGCTTCAATTACGTGCTTGTTTTTGTTTTGCTTGTTATAATGGTTTGGTATTCAACCTAGTGTTTTATGATATTCTATATTTTAAAGGGGCATTCTAGTGAAGTTTTTCACTGTTGACCATAATGTTGAGAAAAGCTTAAAATGCATTTTCATCAAATTTGAACTTTCTATCTCTTGCAGTTAGTTTTCAAGATATTGCAGTTCAAAGTTAGCAATTTTCCTTTTACTTCAGTGTTGCCAGTATTGCAACCAAAGATTAATTTTTGGAAAGTTGGCTTGAATTTACTTGAAAAGCGGCTAATTTACAATTCTGACCCTTTACTTTGTTTTGACTACAATGCTGCCAAAAATGCTTATTAAGAGTTACAAACATTTAGTAACTTAATTTGAAAGTTTGTTTATAGTTGGTAACCTTGGCAAAATTTGTGAAGGGAAAAAGCCTTTCTTAAGGGAAATCTAAATTGTCATATTTTGAGAACTGATCGTAGAAAGCTCAAAATTGGTGAAGTTAAGTTAGTCTTCAAATTTGTCAAAAAATTTGAGAGAAAACCGGGCAAAAATTTTTTTCAACCTCAATGCCCTTTTCAGCACTTTTTTTCTATATTTAAACTCTTTATGAAGTTATACTGCTGTTTCCAAATCAGAAAAACATTACACTTATTAAAATACAGTTTCTTCATCAATTTTGTATTGTCAATTTCAAGCTTAATTAACCAACCATTTGCAAATGGTCAAAATCTGAGTCGGCATTTAGTACCTTCTTCTATTTCAGGATTATTTGCCTGTGAAGGACAAATTCACCAAGTATTTACCTCACAGTGCTGGACGTTTCCAAGTAAAGAGGTTTCGCAAAGCTCAATGCCCCATTGTGGAACGTCTTGTCAACTCCATGATGATGCATGGCCGCAACAATGGAAAAAAGCTACTAACAGTTCGAGTTGTGAAACACTCCTTTGAAATTATCCATCTATTAACTGGAGAGGTAAATGGTTGTTACTACTTTGCTAGTTGCACCTAAATAATTTCATATTGTACACTTCTTTTAAAAGAATAAGTAAAGTTGGTCAAGGCTGGTTGTTGTTGAGTTTTCATAATTTTCAGCCACATTTGTCCTTAACTTTATGTCAGAGTATGGTGACACAAATTTATTCTTGCTTGATTAAAAGTTGTTTTTGTGGAGATGATGATTACTGTTAGACAAATCAACTATGGTAATACAGAAAAAGCCAAAGAATTCTGTTGATTATTTACAACCGTGTTGTATTAGCCTGATTTCTTAAATTATTTTTTTCATGCTGAAGCTGGCAATGCTTATAATTTATTCTCAAATTTGAGCAAAAACGAGTCTCATGTTATAAAATTGTTTGTGTAACAAAAGTTAATTTTTCATTTTTTAATGCTTTCTGTATCTAACTTTTCTAATCTTGATGGTGTAACGTGTTTCTGGCCAGGCACACGACCAGGATTTTGCTAAGGGTAGCTTGCACTGAAAGTGAAAATATTTTTGTTCAACAAACATCTCATTTAGGTGGTGTGCCCAGCAAACTGATGTAATGCAATCGTATCACTGGTAGGGCCTGGGCGCAAACCCCCCTGCCATTTGGCAATTTTTGTGATTTTTTGCCAAAAAGCATCCATTTCAGTACCTTCTGGATCAAATTTTGCATGTTTTGTAACATTGTTTGTAAAAAACTAAATTGCTCAAATTCAGAAATCATTTTTAAGAATTAAATTGTCCAACCTCTTTAGCCCCCCTTACGTACATTAGGGTGTTGCAGGCGCCCCGACCTTTACCGATTTTGCCGAACTATTTTGTGGTGTTGTAGTTTGATCAATAGATCATGAATACCAACTTTCAAAAATTTTCACTAATGTTTACCTCCCCCGCCAGGCCAATTTTGAGGCCCACTTTTCCAAACGTTTGCCTTTTTTGCCACTAGAGGGCGATATGGATAAGTTGCGTTAGTGGACATGTTTTTAAAAGATGCCCCATGTTAGTCTCCATCTTTTAAACGAAATATGAATGGAATTGAGTCATCTTATCCAGAGATATTGCTATTTTATTACACTTTTAATAAGCGTTGCTGCCACCAGGTGCTGAAAATTAAAGTTGATTATATATTAAATATTAAGCCTTTGGTGTTAAATTTCAATATATTATTCAGTTCAAAACTGTAGAAGTACATTTTAATGCAACGTTTGGTGAGTACCAAATACTGATTTATAGGTTTTTTAGTAAAATTTTGTGGGTAATGCTTAGTTTTAAAAGATTCAAATTGTTTTTACAAAACATTTCGGTTGGGTGGTTTTATTAAAGCCTCTTGAAGAAAATTACTGCCGACTATTTCAAAGTTCTTTCAATAGGCAATTTATTTAGTTTTTGAAATGTGGTACAGAATCAATGGTAGTTCTTGAACCAAGCTTTTTACTAGACTAAACTAATATTAAGGAATGTTGCAATTGCACAGTATGGGTTTACTAGTTCACATGCAATATGAGTGCCTGAAATACTAATTACAAACTGTTATGTTAGATGCCTCATGTTAGTCTTCACCTTTAAAAAAAAATTGAATAAAGTTGAGTCATCCTATTCAGGGATATTGCCATTTTATTACACTTTCAAGAAGCGTTGCTGTGACTAAGTGGTGAAAATTAAAGTTGATTGAGCATTTCAATGTTGAATTTATGCATACTGTCTCGTTCAAAGTTGCTAAATTGTATTTTGATGTTAGTTTTTAGACATTTAGTTACTATTCGAGTATACTAGGTATTGCGCTGTTGTAATCTAAAATTGATTGAAATTAACAATATTGCTATAATGTTTAACAGTTGGTCACTATGAGTTACTCGATTTCAAAGATTCAACAATTTGAGCTAACTTTTTGGATTTTGGACTCTACTGGGCCGACATGATACTACGTGCTAGCGAGCTCGTAAAGGCCATTCTCGCTCGCTAAAAAGCGCTAAGGAACAAAAAATCTTCGTAGACAAACTGCCATTTCTGAGCCGTCTCGCCCAACACACGTCAAACCTGCTCGCTCGAATTTCTTTGCAAGATGTTCGTAACTTGTGTTAGTACGTAATAAGTATTTCATTGTGACGTCTGATGCATTTCTACTTCAAAATAATGTGTTCAAGCGTATTGTATGTACTGCATTGTTATGGAAAAGTTACTATAAGCTATGCGTTATTATTCTAAGCAAGCAAATTCCTCAACTGATAATAATTAGTAAATGAACGACAGAACTTATTTAAGTATATTTTTGGATCAATGTAAAATAACAACTTTTTCCATACTATATTTTTTTCAATGACGTAAAGCGCCCTTGAGGTTGTTGGTGGGTAAACTCATATGTTAACAGTACCTTTAGATCTTTAGGTTTCAAAATTTTTCAAAAGTGAGCTAGTCGAAGTACACTCTTCGTTTTTGAACCGGTAAATCTTGAGTTGAGACTGGCTGTTTTTAATGTTTTGCCTGTATTCAGTCTCATTTGTTCTTGATTTTGTAGAAATTTTGAGAGCATCGATGTCAATTTTGGCCTTCATGTTTGAAACACTGTTTACTTCCCATTGCTCTGTCTGCTTAAGACTTAAGTGAAGGCTTTTTTCTTGCTTTTGCAGCATCGTAAAATTGCAAAAGCGAAAAAGCAAGCTTTTTTCAAGTTGAACAATCGAGAAAAAATTTTCTCAATTGCTTGCGCAGAGCAACAGAGCTTTATAATATTGAATAGTAGCAATTATGCTTGCAAACACAAGAAAATCACTGAAATTTTATCGTTCTGAATAGGCGCAAATTTTAGTTTAGAACTTTTATTAGTTTGATTTTCTTTTTTTTGATTTATTTTTCTGCGGAGGCTGGCATTGTTTTTAATTTGTTCTTAAATTTTGAGCAAAAATGAGCCTCGTGTGTTAGAAAATCGTTCTTATAAAAGGAGTGTAGGCTATTGCTATTTTTGTTAACTGGCACTACTCAACATTTCTTTATCAGTCGAAACAGCAAGTGATTCTCAATGCAATTCGCTTTTTTTTAGCAGTCTGATAGCAAACATGGTGACGACTGACGATTTTAATTAATTTTCAGCAAAAATTCGCTTTAGTAAGAAGTTTTCAACATTTCGCCATTAAATTTCTGAACCAAAAAGATTTCTTGCACGCTTAAAAAGTGCTTCAAGATCCTCTTTAAGTTGGTGAGGAAAATATAACGTGACGTTTTTTTACTCGAGCTGCTTTCCGCAATCGCTCGATGCAACTTAGCGAGAAAGAATGACGTAACGGATTTCGCAAGGCTTTACATACTCGTGCAAAAATGACCTCTTACGTTAGTGAGTATTTCGTTTGGTAGCGCCTCTTTAAAAAAAAGTCGTTAATTAAAGCTAGCGAGGAAATTTCTGTCATGTGGGCCCTGATTTGACTAGAAAAACAATATATTCTTCCTATATTTTAAAGGGCAAAAATTATTCAGCAACAGTGCGGAAGTACCGCATTAAACAAATTGGAAAGAACGTTTTCTTAGGTTAGGAATTTTTCTAAAATTGTCTTCCACAACGAATGCATAATTTTGTAGATTTTCTTCCTTGTGTAGCAGGTGCAAAAAATCAGTAACCAGCTTGATTCCTCTTACTGTGGAGTCATTGCACACTCACAGGCTGTAGATAATATCCTTTGCCATCGCATATCCACGCACAATTTTTTTTCAAGTTATTTTTAGCATCACCAGCTTGCAAAATCTTGGACCAAATCTTTTTAATAACTTTCTGTCAGCATTTGGAGTCGCTTGATGCCACCGAAAGTTTCTCACCTTACGGGGCTAAGGGAACAACTCTCCAGTTAAATACCAGGTATGTCTGGATGGTCTGGCCTTCCAGAGCAGGCAAGACTCGATAAATTTATTTTGTCCCTTGGTAACAGCACAAATTAGAAATTAATCGGCATTTGTTTAAGAAGGCAACAGGAAAGTTGCTAAGAACCTTATGGTCATTAAGTCAAGCAACCACTCTCTTTATCAGAGAGGAAATTCATGCTTGTATCATGGAAGTTTTTAATTACTTTGTCTTAGAATTGCAACATTTTGAAGACTAAGTCTACGGCCCGTCGTGAGCATGTACTGGACCTTTACATGTACGCAGAGAATTGTCGATAACCTGAAATAGGCCTTGTTACGCTGGCAGAAAAAACGTCTAGAAAAGAGATCTCGTGATACCGATCGAGGTACCTCTTGAAAAATTTTTTACAGATAGATTTTTAATGCCTGATTAATGATTGAATTGTTTTCGGTTGCAACCATTTGCCGTTTTTATGATATACCTCTTTCAATCGAACGCGGATGAATATTTTAAAATCATACGCTTGAATAATTTTTTTTACTATTGGTGTTGCCGTTAAATAATCCACAAATTACAACAAGCATATGTTTCATCTTTCTTTAAATGTAAAAATTTTAAATGCTATAAATTTAATCATAAGTAAGTTTTTTGTTAAAAAGTTTGCATATTTAGTGTTTTAGCTAGAGTTTTTTGTGTTGAATTTTAAACATGGAAGCTTGCTTTAAAGTCACGTGACCGTCATCGCTTGGCAGCTGATCGTTATGAATACAAAACTTCAAAATAATTTTTCATGATTGAATACCGGCATCCTTAAGAATTAATAAGGAAATTATTTCTTGGTAAAAGTCGAAAAACAAATGAAGTACCTCTTGAATTACACCACATGTCTGTTGTGATGATAGTCTAGCCACAAAAAGTAGCCTAATACAATAACTGCTTTGAGAAATACTGGTAGGCTTTCACTCCTCGAAACTATCTAGCCTAGCCCTAGCTGGTTGGCTTATCAACTCTCGAATGTCTGTTCTGCCACGCTTAAGCACTTGAAACAATCACCGGAGTTAAGCCAACAAATAACCCAAAACAAGAGATAACTCCCATGAAATTCCTAAAAAGGAGCACAGTTTATTTAAGCCTTATTTTGCAATATTTGCGAAAGTCTAGGCCTATTGCTTTATGTTGAAACTTCGCAGTAAACTACTGTAGTCTTAAAACATTGTAGCTGAATAGTTCATTAGAATTGACGATGTGCTTTGGTTCGATTGGATTAATCGACTGATGACCGGGATACCCATAACTACCGACTGCCGTAGGCTATCGATATTCCTCGAAGCTTATCAGTATTCTTCGAAGCAGTTCCTGGCATTGTATTAGGCTGCTTTTTGTAAGTAGACTATCATCATAACAAACACGTGGTGTAATTCATAGGGTAGTTCGTTTATTTTTCGACCTTCTGCAAGAAACAATTTCTTCATTAATGGTTACCGGTATTTTACCTCGAAAAATTGTTTTGAAGTTTTGCATTCATACGATCAGCTGCCAAGTGACGACGGTCACGTGGCCTCAAAGCAAGCTTCCATGTTTTAAAATTCACAAAAAATTCAAGCTAAAACTTTGGTTATGCAAACTTTTTAGCAAAAAACTTACCCATGATTGATCATTTAATTTAAATTTATCGTATTCTGAATTTTCACATTCAAAGAAAGATAAAAAATTTCTTTGTTGAATTTGAGAATTATTTAACGGCAACACTAATAGTAAAAAAATTATTCAAGCGTATGAATCTAAAATATTCATCCGCGTTCGAGTAAAAGCGATATATCTAAAAAAACGGCATCTGATTGCAACTGAAGACATTTCAATCATTAACCAGGCATTAAAAATCTATTTGTAAAAAATTTTTCAAGAGGTACCTCGATGGGTATCACGAGACAACACAATTTTGGACACCGTAACAAGGCCTAAAAAGAAGCATGTAAACTGCACGAGAAGTTCTTGTAACAAAATTTGAACTTTTCGTACTATAATTCTTTAATATCTGCGGGAATGCAATTCCAAATCTTGATTACCTGATACTAAATACACCTCTGTTATTAATTTTGTGCAGAAACGAAGAATGTGTTAATTGCTGCAGTCAGCCAACTGCCTCATAGCTTGACTAGAACGATCAATAGTTTTACAAAAGCAATTGTGAAATGAATTTTTAATTTTGTATAAAAAGCAATACACAAATTTAGCAACTTCAAATTTGAACAATTGAGTACATTCCCGAAATCAGTCCATAATTCTTGAAAAGTACTAGAATTTATTTAAAGATAAAATCTATTTCTGTCTCAAAGGACATTCAGCAGTTTTTGAAAAGAAAAAGTAGGATAGAGAATTGAAAAAGGACAAAAAAATGCAACAACCCTGCTTTAGACTTTGCTATACTAAATGAAGTCACTGCGTAAACGATTAAAAACAAAAGTGCAGTGCCATAATGTACTTCATGTTTTAGTTATTAATGAACCGTCTTCACAAAATCATCATTTTGTACCTCTTCGATCTGGGTTTGATTCTCTGGATCTCTTCTATCAACAATCACATTAAAATTGAACGAGCCATCAGTTTGCAAAATCTAAAATTGCTAGTAATATGTGTACACTGAATCTCTGAAAAAAGCACCAACAATGCCTCTTATCTCTTGATTTGGAAAAAATTTTAATTTTTGCATACAAGCAGGATACATGGCTCCCCACATTATTGTACAATACAATAGTAGCGCATGTACTAGTAAGTCGGGCTCTAAGGAAACGTTTGTTTTGGTTTATGTGGAATTCAACCTGAGCAAGCTGCGGTTTGTTATCAGTATTTCGGGCACTCATTGCTTGTGAACTAGTATAGTAAACCCATACTTCAATTGCAACATTCCTTAATATTAGTTTAGTCTAGTAAAAAGCTTGGTTCAAGAACTACCATTGATTCTGTACCACATTTCAAAAACTAAATAAATTGCCTATTGAAAGAACTTTGAAATAGTCGGCAGTAATTTTCTTCAAGAGGCTTTAATAAAACCACCCAACCGAAATGTTTTGTAAAAACAATTTGAATCTTTTAAAACTAAGCATTACCCACAAAATTTACTAAAAAACCTATAAATCAGTATTTGGTACTCACCAAACGTTGCATTAAAATGTACTTCTACAGTTTTGAACTGAATAATATATTGAAATTTAACACCAAAGGCTTAATATTTAATATATAATCAACTTTAATTTTCAGCACCTGGTGGCAGCAACGCTTATTAAAAGTGTAATAAAATAGCAATATCTCTGGATAAGATGACTCAATTCCATTCATATTTCGTTTAAAAGATGGAGACTAACATGGGGCATCTTTTAAAAACATGTCCACTAACGCAACTTATCCATATCGCCCTCTAGTGGCAAAAAAGGCAAACGTTTGGAAAAGTGGGCCTCAAAATTGGCTTGGCGGGGGAGGTAAACATTAGTGAAAATTTTTGAAAGTTGGTATTCATGATCTATTGATCAAACTACAACACCAAAAAATAGTTCAGCTTAAACAAACAAGTCTTTCATTTTTATGGGGCGCCTGCAACACAACACCCTAACGTACATGTCAACTCTAAACCATGCCTAAATACTGATGTTTTGATTGTAAATGTAAGTAACTTGGCCAAGGAAGGGGGACTAAAGCCCCTTAGCAAGGTAAAAACCCTGATTGCACCACTGATTCTGGAGGAAAAAGTTATTGCTAAGCACTGGAATAAATGTGAATTTCCGTGTAGTACAGTATGTGCATTAATTACATAACTTGAAATGTTCCATTTATCAAAATTGTTTTAATTTAGCAAAAGTAAACCCATCTAATTACTTGATACCAATAGAACAGATTATACTATAAAATGACTGTAAATTTAAAACCATGCAGCACCTGTTTTGTTCGATCCTTAGGTTCTGAAATCCTAAAAGGGTTAATGCTAAAAACCAGAGGTGGACAAAGCGCAATTAGAAGCGCAAAGCGCAACCTCCGCAATTGCGGAAGTTGCGTTGCGCTTTAATTTTTTATTTTGAAACATTGCGAAAGTTGCGTTGCGGACTAGTGTTTAAAACTTGTTGCGCTTTAATTTCAATGCTCTTTCAAAATTTTTTTTCGGTTAATAGCGCAATTCTATACATTTTCGATTGTGATAATGTCATGATGGCCTTCTTTAGCAAATTTATTTACTCTTTTTCTGTCAAAAATCGCAAAAAATGTGGTATTTCCATTGTGTTGTGAAATTTCAGTTGCGTAAGTTAAGTTGCGCTTTGACTTGGTGTGAAAATGCGGCTCCACAATTGCGTTGCGCTTCGACTGAATCAAAAAGTTCATTGCGGAGGTTGCGCTGCGCTTCAAAAATTAAAAAAATTAAATTGCTAATTTTACGCAGCGCTTTTACTGGTTGAAAAGATCGTTGCGCTTTTGATATAATGTTATTTGTGCCCAACTCTGCTAAAAACCATAATCTATAGTAACTCGTAGGTCCTGAATTGAAGACTGAATAACCAGGAGAAACACAGATTTTTGGATTTGTCACACGCACTTTTTTCTGAAAAGCAGGCAGTGATGTGGTTTTAGATTTAAAGTAATTTTACTGTGTACTTGTACACTGGCAAATGGCATTATTATGCCTAAACTAAACTTTAATTTCGTCAAATTGTTTGGTTTAACTTCACAAATTGAACAGTTTTTGCCGGTGAATGAAATTCAGAGTTATACTAATATGTAAAATTTTAACGTGGCAATGTGGTCTATCGCACAGAATCCACTTCAAGTTTTGGTAAATGCGATTATCAACAGTGGACCACGTGAAGACTCAACTCGTATTGGACGTGCTGGAACAGTCAGACGTCAAGTAAGTTTCATTCATACTTGCTCCTTTCTGTCCAGTCAAACTAGTGCAAAGCACTCTGCGTCTGTCTAGCCAAACCAAAGCCAAGCATTCATTGTGCGTTCTATTTGCAAGTATTTTGTCAGACTGGGCCGCCACAACGAAGAGATTGTTCGGACCAGAGTTGTAAGTCGGGTCCGGTTCGGGCCTAAAGTTGACAAATATTTCGGGATCGATTCGGGCCTGAGACGTACTTTTTGTCTTAGGTGCACAAAACTATAATCAAAATGACTTTCAACATTGCTTAATTTTTGAGACCTAACTTAACTTTCGGTTTTTTTCGGGCTTCAAATTAGTTTTCGGGTTCGGGCTTGAACTAGTCGGCCCGTTTACCACTCTGGTTCGGACCCCAGAGAAATTGTATTTCGCACACCCAACAGTTTTGCTTGTAACTTTCGGCAGCATTGTTATTGCTAACGTGAGGCTACAATCTTAAGTCCTTTCCAAAAATTATTTGCCTTTGTGTGATTGGGAACAAAGTAATAAAACTGGTCAGTGGTTAGCTGATGTGATGATGTATCTTGTACCTTCACCTGCGTCAAGTAGAGCTCTATTGTATATTGCATTTATGCAACTAGAATTTAAGTATTGACCACAGATTTAAGTGTTGCGTCCAGCCTCCTATAAAATATGGTAGATTTTCTATTTCTTTTAACCCAGGGGTCGGCAACCTACGGCCCGCGATCTCGTAGGATTCATAGATCCTTCTATCTCGTACGGTTTTGATGAAATTCCGTTCGTGACTCCAGAAATCGTTGGCCTGAATCTAAATCTGGCCCAGAAACTACCTCAAAATTTGGCGAAGCTTTTTTAATCGTCAGCTATAATCCGGCCGAAAACTGCCCCAAAATTTAGCGAAGACGTACACATTCCACAGAAAAAAAAGCCGAGCAGCTTCAAGCAACCATTGTAATTACGTTTTATTCACCAAGTTGTCGTGGTCAGGCGACAGCGAAGAAACTCTTCGGCCTTCGAGTCAATCTGCCACCTGTCTACCACACACGGTGGAGGCTTCAAACTGTCCCTTTAATTGCTGAACATACAGCAAGGAAGCTGTGAATGCCAATTTTTATTGTCTTTGGTTTGAACCCGACCGGGAATCGAGCGCAGTCCTACCTTTTCAGCAGCCGACGCTGTATCCACTCGACTACTGATTGGTCTGATATTGAACTTTTGGTTTAATTCTCTTTTTGATTTTCAGTCTGTCGATGTTTCACCACTACGTCGGGTCAATCAAGCGATTTGGCTTTTGTGCGCCGGGGCTCGTCAAGCAGCGTTTAGAAATAGCAAAACCATTGCTGAATGCCTAGCTGATGAACTCATTAACGCACACAAGGTAAGCTTCGAAAAGGTAGTGGACTTTCGTTTTACCAGGACTGAAAATTTGTGATTAGAATAATAAGTTTGCGTTATGGGAGATCACAGCAGTAAGCAGCTTCTGATCTTAAGATTTTTATGCAACGAATCCCAATTTTAGTCAATTCATTCACATATAGAATCTCTTCAAGTTTATCAAATTTTAATGTTTTGAATATAGCAAGATCAAGGCATGACGAGCTAATGGCGTTTGATTTCATGCACTTGCCTTATACGATATCCAGTATACACTGCATGCCGTGACGATCACTACCCTTGTCCGAGTAAACTATAATCGATTCGCAACAAAGTTATTCAGTAGTTGTACATAACTGCGTTAAATATATAGGGAGTAATTGTTGTCTTTAACGTGGATATCTCAAAAAGTTTGCGTTATGGCTTTTTAATTCAATACCCATTCGGCAACAGAGCTGCGAACTTAATCGATTTTGTTTCGAATTGAGCCTATTTTAATAAGTCCGAGTTCAAGTTTGGCAAAAATATCAAGTTTTGCGATTTCGAGTACAGGCTGACAAAAATGCTAGGTCTACTTCTCGACTTAATCGCTCTCTTTTTCTATACATGCTGGTTTTCTTGGTTGCCACGTCATAAACAGAATGATCGACAATCTGAATTTGCGCGGCATGATCAACCAAAAATTTTTGATTTTGAAATTTTTAGATTTTAAGTTTTTTAGATATTTTTAGCAACAATTTTTTTATATTTTTAAACTTGAATAGGTTTGTTTTATCACTGATACAAAGCAACAAAACAAGTGATTTAATGATTGTTAAATGCTGAATCGAAGCTTCGCTGATATTGTGACATCTTTTCTTTACCGTACTGCAGTGCTGGTAGAAAATCGGTCTTAAAACGATCACGCTATCAATTTTGTCGATTTTAAACCGGCCAATTCGTCGAGCGGTACCGCCTTCGGCTCTGGAGCGGGAAGTCGAAGGTTAAAATCTCGGGCCGATGAAATCGGACTCATTGTTGTGAGTGAGTCGCTACATCCACTACATTTCTTCGAAAGGAACTGTGTTGCCCGCTAGTGCAATTACGCAGATACCGGCCCGCAAACTTGTTACATCTTCGTCCGCGATATTTGCTTTCGCTATAGCTCATATCTGCCATTAAAGTGTAACGTACGTTACTTGTGTCACTTCTTAAATATATTTATTGTATTGTTATTTGCAGGGTTCTTCCAACTCTTACGCGATTAAGAAAAAAGATGAATTAGAGCGAGTCGCTAAATCGAATCGTTAAATTTTTAACGAAAATAAAATTTACAATTTTGACTGGTTGGTCTGTTCAATTGCACAGTATTTCTTCTTGAGATGGTGACCACTGGCCAATCACTTAACCTTAGTTTACAGATTTGGGTATTATCCGACTCTGGTACATGGAGGCATGTAGAAATTCTAAGACCCTAGAAATCCGTCCCTTCAAGTTCAAGAATTAAGGTTACTGGTAATAATCAATAAGTACCGGTAATCTAAATGTATGTCTGGTAGTTTTTGAGGATAAATCAGATGCAAGATGAGTGAGTTTTCATTTTTTGCAAAGTTAATCGTTCGCCTGTGCGTTTCTTGCCCGTCTTTCGTGACTTCATTATTATGCTCCCATATCAGCTAGAAAGCGTACTTCGCATTGATTGATAGTGAGTATGCAGAGGTGGGCACAAATAACATTATATCAAAAGCGCAACGATCTTTTCAACCACCAAAATGCGCAATTTAATTTTTTTGCTTTCTGAAGCGCAGCGCAACTTCCGCAATGAACTTTTTGATTCAGTCGAAGCGCAACGCAATTGCGGAACGGTATTTTCGTACCAAGTTAAAGCGCAACTTAACTTCCGCAATTGAAATTTCACAACACAATGCAAATACTGCTTTTTTTGCAATTTTAGACTGAAAAAGGGAAAATAAGTTGCTAAACAAGCCCGAAATTTATCAATATTACGATGGAAATAGAGCAAAATTAAGTTCAATGTATAGAATTGCGCTTTTAAGCGAAAAAAATTTTGAAAGCGCAACAAATTTTAAACGCTTTATTCCGCAACGCAACTTCCGCAATGTTTCAAAATAAAAAATTAAAGCGCAACGCAACTTGCGCTTCGCCCACTTCTGTGAGTATGTAACTGGTTGATCGAATGGTCTATGAAGTGCAACTGCCAGCGTGGTGTAAGCTAATGGATTCTAAGAGACAACTACCGTCAAGTCTACCGCAGAAATTTTTCAACGCAAGTTTTAAAAAAATTATACGAAGCCTACAGATTATGAGCCATTTAACAGAGATAGTGCTCGAAATCGGTTTTAGTGAAGAAATGAAAATTACCGGTAGCCTGCTTGAGATAATAAAGAGGTGCCCCTAACCTTTTTCCACATTTCTCTTTATTCGTGGAAATACGCCAGAGACGAGGGGGTCTTGGGGCGGTAGAGTGGTAAGTCTGTTTCGGGCCTAAAGTTGACACAATTTCCGGCCTGAGACGTGCTTTTTGTCTAAGATGCACATAAATATAAAATATTTTGGCAACATGGCTAAATTTTTCATTCCTAACTTAACTTTCGGGTTCGGGCTTTTATTTTCCGCCTGAACTAGACGGCCCGTTTACAACTCTGAGGAGCGGAACTCCCAGCACTCGGAGAATTTGCAATATTTTTGTAAAAATGCCCAAATTTAGGCCTATTTTGGTAAAAATTCATGCTTTCAAAAGTGGCATCAGCTGCGTAAATGGGCTATATGAGGGCAGTGGCTATCGGTAAAATTTCAGTCTTTTTATTAAATGCCGCCTACATTTAAAAAAATGATTATTTTGGCGAAGAGGCTAATGGAACAAGATTTCAGAAACGTGGTTGGTAATGAGCTAGATACTAAATAGTCCCCCCCTGTATTTCACACAATGCTATTTAAGCCCACCTTAAGCATTTTGCATCAAGCGATCAAATTTGTTTGCTTTTTTTTAGCCATTTTCAAAGTTGTTGCAACTTGTAAGCTTTATTTTTGACAAATATTAGCCGCCTCTCTTCCCCCCCTACCCCTTAGTAAATGCCTCGAAAGTCGCTTTAAGAGTCCATCACTGCAAAAGACTGCCTGAGAAGTGTAAAAACGCTGTTTTTTCATTATTGCGGGTTTCGGTTGACAGGCCTATGGGGGGAGGCTATCGTCTCTCCGCCCCCTTGGCTACACTACTGGATTGGGTACTTGTCAAAAGTGGTCGCTAACCATAAGAATGATGATGAGGTGCTTACTCTTTGAATGGTGTATTTCAAGGTCCTAAAGTATCCCCTGAATACCAATACACCTATTTGACTATTTTGGTGGGTAAGCCTACCAAAGCTGCACTCGGTGCTTCACGAAAAAAAATCAACACTAATTCCTCATCAAGATATTAGGGTTGTGAAAATAAAGTAATTACAGTAAATAAACAATATTCGTGATACAAACTTTGATGACGTTTACTGTTTAGCCAATATCTCATGTAAAAAATAGAGTGTGGTCACACGCGAAGTCTTAGAAGATTGCAATGAGCGCGTAGCCGCGGAAAGACAACACGGGGCGTACGCTGGTACATGGCGTCTTAACCCTATTCGGCCCAGGGGGGATCGATTAGCTCCCCCCCTTCATTTATTTCGAAATTTTGTTATGAAGCAGTCAAGCCACAATAATCAAATTTCTTGACTTTTCCTAAAATTTACTGCTTCAACTTTCATTTGTAAAACCATTGTCGTATGACAACTAGATTCGGAGTTATTAAACGTTTCTTAAGGTCGACCATGCGTTTCTGGCAAAATTTTCGAAAAATTAATTTAATCCTGTTAGTCACAATTGTTCTCTGTCGTAATTAATAATTTCACGCTTTTTCAAACGTAAATCCAGTGACCACTTGAACGGCTTTTGTTGCGATCGATGTTCAAAAAGAGTTGTGACAATAGATTTTCATTTACTAGTTCGCCTGAGGCATTATAATTTTCATTTTGATTTCCGAAGCTCACAGCTAAATTTCTCAGACAATTTCGTATAGTTTTACCAAATTTCAAACTGTTATTTTTAGCGTTTCGCTAATAAATAAGAATTGTGATTTCGCAAAATAAACGTATTTATTGATAAAAGAATTAGAGGCCATCATAAGCGCAAATCCGTTTGTTTTTTGCCTGTATTTTTCTTCTCGTTGCTGATATACAGTAGTCAAAAATGTCCATAAGTTATCAAGTGTGTGGCATGCAGCATGAATTTCGGTAGTCTTTGTGTTCGAAATTTGTTTTTGGTGACTAAAAAAAAGAAAAAAAAACGCAAATTTTAAATAAATTTTTAGTTTCTGCTAAGTAGCAGTATCAGTAGAAAGATGTTCATTTCATTTTTGACAAAAACACATGCATAATTTTGACTGCCTAAAGCTTTTTCATGAAGTTCAAGTAATAACATCCAAAACAGAAATTTGCCCGAGTGTCTTTGCGCGTGACGTAGCAGCACACTGATAACTTCATTGTGCGCATACGCTTTTGTTTTCACCAAATTGCAACATTTCATATGCCTTTGCGATATTCAATAACATTGTAAAAAGTAGAGAGTTTTTGATAATACTTGTTTCGAAATCATTATTTTCAATTTTTACCTTTTTTGTTATTCAAGGTTATTATTTCTAAAAGCTTTGCGTAAAAAATGTTTTTCGAAGCAATACCCAATAGCTAGAGTAAAATGTTGTCAATTTTTTATAAAATTCACGTCAAACTAAACAATTATTGGGTATGTACATTGTAAAATGTGCTATGTGGTATATTGTACTTGTTACCGCATTTACTAATTTCGTATTAGATGCTAATACAGGCCTACAGCCAATAGCGTAGCCAGGGAGGGAGTGGGGGTTACAGTTCCCCCCCCCCTTGGCATGTCAACCAAAATGCAGAATTAGAGAAAAAAACACGTTTTTAGCACTTTTGAGACTGTTGTATGCACTGGAATGGGCTAAATAGTGATTTAAAACATTTTTAAAGCATATATTCAGGGGGGTAATTTGTCAAAAATACAACTCACAAGTAAATGAAAACTTTGAAAAATGGCCAAACATAAGCAAGCAAATTTGATCGCTAGTGTGAAAATGCTAAATATAAATGTCATCAACAAATATACTATAAACTTAGAAATAGGGGGGGGGGGAGCTATCCAGTATTATTTAATTACCAATCATTCCTCTCAAATCTCATCTCATTAGCCCCCCCCCTCCCCCCCAATTATTTTTCTGTGTAAACTGTAGACGAAATACTGTAAATTACTCTATGTAAGTTTTATTGAACTATGCGAGTTTTTAATTTACCAGCATCTAAATAAGAGAACTAAAATTTTACCATTAGCCACCTCCCAAATAGCCCATTTATGCAACCAGTTTAATTATGTTTACACTGCCAATTTCTATGCCACGTTTTAAAAGCATTATTTTTTTAACAAAATAGCCCTAAAATGAAGTTATTTTTGCAAAAAAATGCAAAATTTTCGAGCGCTGAGGGCCCCCGCCTCCAGACCCCCGTGCCTTGGACGGCTGGGGGCTTTCCTTCCAGACCCCCTTTAGCCTCCGGCGACTGGAGTCTACGCCTCCAGACCCCAAGCACACAGCCCCCCCCCCCCCCCCATTGCGATATCCTGACTACGCGCCTGCCCACAGCATGGCGTACTATTGCAAATATTACTGAGTTTCACATTGATTTTTCATTTGAGGTCTATAAATGATAGGTGGCCTAACCGTGACAAGCTGAATTTGAAAAATTTATGTTGTTTCATTACTTTTCAATTTTCGATTTTATGAGTGGACATTCTCAACCAACAAAAATTATGTTTCTAGATACAAAATATAAAAACTGAAAGCAAATTCGCTACTAACAGACTTTGCAAGTAACAATCCGGTTAGCCGACCATTTAGTAGATGAATTTATCCTGGATTTTTTGTGATCATAAATATCTAAGATATCTAAATTCACTGATGTCTACAACATCTTGACGTCCTTCGTGGTCGACTCCTGTGAAGCCATGTCAACTTCCACTGGCAGTTAGGTGGCCAGAACAACCAGCAGTTAGGTAGCCAGAACAACGACATCCCTCTGAAAACCCTCTGAAAATCTGGCCACCTAACTGCCAGTGGAAGTTGACATGGCTTCCCAGGAGTCGACCACGAAGGACGTCAAGATGTTGTAGTTTTGATTTCCGTGGTCACGCAGAGGGGAGTCCTTGTAGTAAGGATAGCCTATGGCTGTCCTTACTACAAGGATCCAGCGATTTTTCACTTGTTTCTAAAGTACCACAAGTGAAAAATCGTTTATTCCCTACTAAGCATCTGCCTCTCTGCAAGCCATTAAGGTTTGCCAGTTAGGCCAAGATGTTTGTTCAGCTGGGAATACCTTTGAAAAGATAGCTGAGGGCTGCCGATGAGAGCTAAAAGCTCGAAACAGCGCTGTCCAGCTCTGTGCTTCACTGATGTCGTTGGCAAATTTTTAATGCTTCTAATTTGCTGTAACTATCTAACGGCTTTATCGCTTACAAAGAATATTGCTGGCTCTAGATGTGAGGACCAGGGGCGTACTTAGGGGGGGCATGGTGCCATGGGCCCCCCTTTTTGGGTCGTCAGTATAGTATAATTAGCATAGAATAATATGCAAAATTGCGGCATGGCCCTCCCCCACCTTTGTAACTTGGGCAGAAAGTTTGATCCCAAAAACGGACAAAATCTGACAAAACACCTTTTTTTTTTGGCCTTCACCTAATTTTGGGCAGAGAAAATGGACTGATTCTGAGAGGAGAATTTTTTTTGTTGGTCTTTATTATTCTCATATTTCCTGCCCCCCCCCCCCTCTGAAAATCCTGCGTACGCTAGTGGTGAGGACAATAGAAGTAGAATAGCTTTGAAGATTTTGATCAAAGATGAAAACCGGCAAATAAATTTCTAGCCTTGGGATTATACTATTTTTTTACTGTTTTTTCTGAACGTATTCAGCACTAATCCCAATAATAACCAAAGTTTGCAACAATTTGCTATAAAGTTACCTCTGAAATAAAATCTGAAAGATTATCAAGATAAAATTGTTACGTTTAAGAATTAGACAGTCTTTGTAGAATGATACGAAAAGTGATAAAAAGAATGGTATTTCGATCAGTACAACCATTAATTGTAGTAACAATGTTGGAAACAATTGTAATTTTTGCTTTTTAGTTCTGAAATCATTTGTGATAATACACTAGAAGGTAAGCCCGTTGGGTACTACATAAGATTTTGGAAAATCTTATGACGAGCAATGATCAAATTAGTTTAAGTTTTCTTACATAAACTTCATAAAAGCTGCAGAAATTTTGAATTTTTGAGAAAAAATCACTCTCCAATATTAGACAACGTAATCTTTCACAACGATAAGCAACAACAACAAAAAAAATCATTCGGACGCCAAAACCTATTACACTATTACAGTACTCCAAATTATCCAAGCTATTATTCTAAAAATCAACCAAGAATTCGAGTATCAAGTTGGACTAATTTCTTTTTTTTTTTATGATTCAAAAGTCCGTGAAAAATCTTACAAAAAATAATTTGAAAAAATTAACATTTACTACACTCCGTCCGACACATTTTGAAAGTTTTTTTTGTAAGTTCGAAGTAATTGCATTTTTATTTACCAAGTTGTATACAGACAGCGAAAAAGTTCATTTTTCGAGAAAAGACTGTCGTTTGCCCACCTATCTACCACACACGGTGAAAGCTTCACACTGCCCATTTTATTGCTAATATGTAGCAGGGAAGCTGGATGTAAATACAAACTTTTTTCAAGTTTTGGTTTGACCAGACGGTAATCGAACCCAAATCTATTGTATCAGCAGCTGACGCTTTATGCACTCGACTAATGATAAAAATGTTGTTATAAAGTTTCATAACAGTGTTGTTATATACAGAATGCTATGCTGCACTTTTGATTAGGTTTAGCATTGCCAGATCTACCATATTGAGAATGAAACCCATAGTACGAGTTTTCCATGTAAAAATTCTTACTATATTATATTAGACTGCGAATCTTTAGCATACTAAAAATTACATCAAAATTCAACCAATTTAATTGACGTTTGTAACAACTATGTCATATACATTTACTCGCAAAATGTGAATGAGAAAAAATAGTGGTTTGATGCTTGTTCTTCTTTAAATTTTGCATAAAAAAATACCATGTTTTGTAGTGTTTAGCAAAAGGAAATACAGTATAACAATAACAAATATTCAGCTTGCAATTAATCCAGCCACAAACTAATGATTTAGATATTTGAGCACAATAGAAATAATGTTTTAATTTAGTCCGTAATTATCTCCGAGTTACTGAATAAAACTCCAGCTGCGATGCCGCGTTAGGGCAATCAAACGCTGATTAACATTATGCAGATAAAAAGCGAACCGATTGCTTCTGATAGTCCTTGACTTATGTTCAAATTAATTGAAGATCATGGTTGTAAATATAATGACAAAAAGTTTGGACTTTTTGTCAGAAAATTGAGCCTCTCGTGGAGCAAAAACAGATTTTTTTATCTTTTGTAATTCGGGAGTTATTAACGTTTGAATTTGTAGAGTCGAATCGATTCCCCCGGCCATTAATCAAAGAATTTTGCCTGGTCTGAATAGGGTTAACGAGTGAGACCATAGACCAGTGTCTTCGCAGTTCACATTACCGGTTGCAGAATGCTGTATGGTAGGGAAGTAAAACGGCCAATCAAAAATTGTTACGGTAGCCATTGGTATGGTCCAGCAGCTTAGCGTAATTTGGTGGTTGATACCAACAGCTTACCTCTGACCTGTAGTTGTCTAATTCTCGATAGGTCGGCTCAAACCATGGACCATGAAGAAAGTAGGCTCAGGGCTAGCCAAGTGGAGGTAGGGTACCGTACCAGTCCTAGCTATCCGAAACTGTTCATTGTTTGAATTCAGACGATTTAGACGGAGAGACAAACGTAAACTTGAATAGATCAGAGATACTCTGTTATTGTTAGGCTACTCAGATAGAATTAGTACCGTAGGATGGTACCTGTACGAGTGTACCCGTACCGATACACTGTACAGATCTAAGATTAACTCCAACCAAGGCAGTAGGTGTCACTAGTGTTAGTATAAATATAATAGTTCTCTCTGGTTAGACTAGTTTATGCGAAATAGCCTATGCATGGTGATGTGCCTTAATAAGCAAGGCCATGTTACGTGAAGCGTAGGCAGGTACGGGTACTGGGTAGGCCTAGGCCTTTGGCTGGCAGAGCGGAGTGGACAAGCGATATGTTAATAACTGGGTAAGCTACGACCAGTAAGGTCAGAGGTAGCATAAGTTAGACTGAGCTACATAAGCCTACTTTAATTGTGCTAGTTACGGGTAGTTGTAGTTTTAAAAGTAGGTTACTGGTTAGGCCTTGGATATGGTACAAGGCACAGTACAATAACTATTGTATAGTTTGCTTTATTATGCTAGATGCCAGCATTATACCCAGAGGCATAAAAAGTATTTGAAAAGCGTAGCCTAACCAAACAAAAGTTTTGTTACTTGACCTAAAAAGTACTTGAAGTAAAAGTACAAAGGATTGACCAAAAAAAGTAGGCTACTTGAGAATGAGAAAAAGTAAAAAGTAGTTGTTTTAAAAGTACCCATGTACAAATAGCCTATTACTGAAATGAAAGTATTTTATTCAGCATTTAAGCAAATTATACAAATTTTTCAATCGGCAAACTGAAGTGTGTGACAACTATCGGTACTTTAGTCGACTACCTTCTCATAATGCTTGATCTTTTAACCCCTCACTCTCTCAAGAAGTCATGAATTACACGATAATCTGCTACCTAATTGATGCTAGTTTTTATTTTGTATTCAAATCAAAAAACAACAACAAAACTTTGAAATTTGAAAATCATGTCACACAGAGTTTGTTTGGAATTATTTCATATGGTCGAGCGGTAACGCATTCCTCTCTGGAGCGGGAGGTCTGAGGTTCAAATCTCGGGCCGGTCAAATCGGACACAGTGTTGCCAACGGCTCGCCACCGCTGCGACATTTCTTTGAAAGGAGCTGTGTTGCCTGGGCGCAATGACGCGGAGATGGGCCCCGCCAACTCGTTACACGCTTCGGCGTATTAGAGCGAGTATAATGAAAGATTTGATTTTGATTTGAAATCTTTGCTATCTTGACTTACTAGTTCAAAGATTGCTAGTAGAAACTAGAAAACTTAACCATTCTGACGAATTTTTGGTTCAAATTTTAAACTTCAGTTCTTCGCGCTCTTTTGAATCAAAATGCTACCGGTACTTACCGAAAATAGAAAGTATCCAAAAACATAATTAATTTAAAAGTGCTCGTTATCGACAAATTGTACTTGAGTTGGTTACTTAAGTAGAGCTGCTGTTGTTGCTTCACACCTTTGATTATCAGCCTATCGGTCAGTGTCAGTTTATTCATATACCATTACCAGATTACCAGTACATGCAAAACGAGAAAACTTTTAAATTGGAATGCGGTAGTGAACAATATCAGTAGCCTACAGCGCAAGCAGCATAGGGAGACCATTAAACTTAAAGAGCAAGACGCTCACCTAGTCATTGCTGCCCTACTTCACACAGTTTTATAAAGTGGTGCACAGCATTTTGTTTTAAGTCATCAAAGAAGGTAACACACATTGTATTAATGTGTGGTACTAAACATTTACATTTCTCTAGCATATAGCAAATTACAGTAAGAGCTTTAGAACATTCTTATTCCCTTGCAATTGCCAGCATAGTTTGAGTAAAGATTTAAAAGCATTTATTTTTTACTTATTATACTCCATGCACTACTTTCCAGGTTTGAAAGTTCAAATATAATGCGTCAGATTTTTGCACCAAACTAGCAATCATTTGTTATTTGCGCTACGCTGATCAAAGTGTGAAGAGCATGCTGATTTAGATGCAAAGAATTGCTTCCAAGATTTCTTGCAAGCTTTTTGCTTGCTCTACTTCTTAATCTATACAAAAAAGAAAAAAAAGGAAAATGAAAAGGCCTTCACTTGCTGGTTCCACGTAAATTAGAAAGTTTTCTTACCATCCACGTTCTACTTTGTGTCAGGTTGTTTGGGGGCTTTTGTGTCACGCCAAAGCTTTTTTTGCATTTAAAACTTAGGTACCGGTAATAATTCTGTGTATCAAATTTCTTCTGCGCAATATGCCAGCTTTGCGAATGGGGCCTACTTTATAACAATCACTGGAATTATTATATTATTGCTTTAGAAAAAAAAACGAAATCAAATATGCTGAAAAAGCAGACATCTCTTCTGCTAAACCTAGGTATATATTAATAATCTCTAACATTGTGACAGTCTCAAATCTGACTTTTAGTAGTCTCTCATCAGCACTGTACAAACTAGCTGCTCATTATCTGATATTGTTTTATAATTTTTAGACTTAATGACTAACAAAAGTATGGTGACTGACTAAATTTGTCACTTGTCAGTTTTCTGTCATTTTGTTATCTTTTGTCTTTTTCAACTTCTTATTTTGTCTCTGAACTTACTTTGTAAATCGTAAATTTAATCTATCACCATTACTTGAAAGTACAGTACATGTGATTTTTAGAGATTATTGTTTGTATTTGTTTGGGCATATTGTAGTTCGTATGGTGTGTTATAACATTTTTTTATAGCTTTTACTCAATCTTCGTAAGTGATTTTGTAGTTATAATCAAAAACATGAATAAGTATGAGAAAATTGAAAAAATTGGAGAAGGCACATATGGTACTGTGTTTAAAGCAAAACACAAAGAAACTGAGAAATTGTGGCACTGAAGAGAGTTCAACTTGATGATGATGATGAAGGTGTACCAAGTTCAGCGCTTCGTGAAATTTGTATTTTGAAAGAACTGAAGCATCGAAATGTTGTTCGCTTGCATGATGTTTTACACAGTGAAAGAAAAATGACCATGGTATTTGAGTATTGCGAACAAGATTTGAAGAAGTATTTTGATTCTTGTGGTGGTGAAATAGAGCCTCATGTTGTGCAATCTTTCATGTTTCAGCTTTTAAGAGGTCTTGCATTTTGCCACCATCAAAATGTGCTACATCGTGATTTGAAACCTCAAAATTTGTTGATTAATAAAAATGGTGATCTGAAGTTGGCTGATTTTGGTCTTGCACGATCGTTTGGCATCCCTGTGAGATGCTATTCTGCTGAGGTTGTGACATTATGGTATCGACCTCCAGATGTTTTGTTTGGAGCCAAGCTTTACACTACCACAATTGATACCTGGAGTGCAGGTTGCATATTTGCTGAAATTTCAAATGCTGGCATTCCTCTTTTTCCTGGAAATGATGTGGATGATCAGCTGAAGCGAATTTTCAAAATTCTTGGAACTCCAACAGAGCAAACATGGCCTGGAGTATCAAAGTTACCTGACTTCAAAATTTTTCCTCCTTATCCTTCAAGTGCTAATTGGTCCAACCTCACTCCAAAATTGAGTTCTAGTGGCTTAGTTTTGCTTAAAAACTTGATCATCTGTAATCCTAAACATCGCTTAACAGCTGATGCTGCTCTAAAGCATAGTTATTTCACAAGTGGACAAACCTAGTGTTTTACAAACATATAACAGTTTGTTGATATGTTCAACTGTATTAGATAATTCAGAAATTTGTTCATGCAGTATCTAGTTTTTTTGTTGATGTTTGATTAGTTTTGAAAGGTATCAAATTATATTTTTAAGGAAAAGGCTTTTGCGCATGTTCTGCGCCCGAAGATCCTTCATAATAAAACCTAACCACAACCCTAACCTATAACTGTAATAATCAAAATAAAAATTTCCGAGAACGAGTGATGTCACTGAAATTTTTGTTTATTTAGAGAAAAGGCTGTGCGCACCTTCTGTGCACCAAGTCACTTTGTATTTTTTGACACACCTTCAGACTTGTGCTGTTATGTCTCCTATTTTGAGGTTCATTGAACCAGTGATTGACGTTCATGATTTTCTTATTATAGTGGTGTTATATAAACAAAGTGACTATTTCTCCGAAAATTTTTATGCTAAAAAGAATAAAATGAAAATAAATAATATTCATCTGCCCTTTTTCATACGTTTTTTAAGGGTTTGAGTTGGGGTTTTGGTTAGGTTCGGAGTTTGCTTTAAAGTAGGATTTGAGTTTGTTGGGTTAGATTTGAATCAGAATTAATAAAAAAAATGAAAATTTTTGATGAAATAGTCTTAAGTACATATAAATACCAGATTTTAGCTGGTAATTAACTAGGTGAATATTGATGCGATTTTGCTAGTGGATCACTGGATACCAGTATATATATTGTTTGCTCTATTATCCTTACCTGGTTTTCTACTGTTGAAACAATTATGAAACAAAGCATTATGCTATTCTTAATGAAGCAGAATTTGTAATCT
>OZ014476.1:36966459-37092252 GCA_963965965.1 Trididemnum nubilum
GTCATAACTTTTTGTCGTTAGTGGTATTTTAATTGGGGGGGGGGCCTGGGCCCCCTGGGCCCCCCCCCCTGGCTACGCCTATGGTGAGGACAATAGAAATAGAATAGCTTTGAAGATTTTGATCAAAGATGAAAACCGGCTAATAAATTTCTAGCCTTGGGATTATACTATTTTTTTACTGTTTTTTCTAAACGTATTCAGCACTAATCCCAGTAAAAACCAAAGTTTGCAACAATTTGTTATAAAGTTACCTCTGAAATAAAATCTGAAAGATTATCAAGATAAAATTGTTACGTTCAAGAATTAGACAGTCGTTGTAGAATGATACGAAAAGTGATAAAAAGAATGGTATTTCGATCAGTAGCCTACAACCATTAATTGTAATAACAATGTTAGAAACAATTGTAATTTTTGCTTTTTAGTTCTGAAATCATTTGTGATAATACACTAGAAGGCATAGGCGTAGCCAGAGGGGGCGGAGAGGGGCCAGGGGGCCCAGGCCCCCCAATCAAAATACCACTAACGACAAAAAGTTATGACAACATAGCCTGGCGATGTTTAGTTGCAGTTTTTTTTCAGTAATTACGCACATAACAGTAATTAACAATAATATTAATGACAACAAGTGAGTCCCGGGGCCCCCAACTAACAACCAGGGGGCCCTTACTAACAACTAGGGGGCCCTGGAATCCTTAACCGACAACCAGGGGTCCGGGACCCCTAACTGAAAACCAGGGGGCCCATAACTGACGACCAGGAGCCCCGGGGCCCCTAACTAACAACCAAGGAACCCTAACCAACAACCAGGGGGACCCTTAGCTGACAACCAGGGAGCCCAAGCCCCTAACCGACAACCAGGGGGACCCTAACCAACAACCAGGGGGCCCCAGGGCACATAACCAACAACCAGGGGGCCCTGGAGTGCCTAACTGACGACCAGGGGGCCCCGGGACCCCTAACTCACAACCAGGGAGCCCCAGGGCCCCTAACTAACAACCAGGGGGCCCCTAACCAACAACCAGGGGGCCCAAGCCCCTAACCGACAATGAAGGGTCCTCCTAATTGACGACCAGGGGGCCCCAGGGCCCCTGACCAATAACCAAGGGGTCCTGGAGTCCCTAACTGACGACCAGGGGGCCCCGGGGCCCCTAACTCATGACCAGGGAGCCCCAGCGCCCCTAATTAACAACCAGGGGGCCTGGGCTCCTAACCGACAAGCAAGGGGCTACGGGGCCTCTAACTGGCAACCAGGGAGCCCAAGGGCCCGTGACTGACGACCAAGGTTCCCGGGCCAGGGGCCCCTTAATGCAAATTTTTAACAATTTATATGCAAAACCTGTGAGAAATCTAAGAGTTGTAACTTAAAGGTTGCCACCCCAGGCCCTCGTTTAACGTTATTATAAACTTAATTATTTACTGCTAAAGTATTGCAGGAGGCAATGTTCGTTACTTCCCTCTATAGACCAAATCACTTACAATTAAAATTTTACACCATAATGCAAGATTCTAAGCGTGTTTTGGGATTTAATTACAAAATTAGGATTGAACAACTAAATTTTTTTGATTGGCTTTGAAATGTTAAAAATCTAGTTCTTTGAAATGGCTCTGAACTCGTGCGAAATGTGATCCAATGGGATTTAAATAGCTTTTTTTTCCAAAAACTTACAAAAATCGCCCAGCGGCTGGGGGCTTTGCCCCCAGACCACCATAGCCATCGGCGGCTGGGGGCTCTGCCCCCAGACACCCGTCTCTGATACGTTTGAGTACACTAGCTTACTCAACACGTCTTCCAAGTTAGACTTTTACACTTTTCAACAATTGGTTTTCGCCCTCTCCCTTTACCAAAATCCTGGCAAAGTGCCATCAGGCTACGGCTTCAGATCTTTCATTCTACGATATCTTTGCCCCACAAAAAATTACTTTTTCGAAAATTTCTGATGACGTCATTGCGTGTGATTTGTGGTTTGGCCCCCCCCCCAATCAAAAATCCTGGCTACGCCTATGCTAGAAGGTAAACCCGTTGGGTACTATATAAGATTTTGGAAAATCTTATGACGAGCAATGATGAAATTAGTTTAGGTTTTCTTACATAAACTTCATGAAAGCTGCAGAATTTTTGAATTTTTGAGAAAAAATCACTCTCCAATATTAGACAACGTAATCTTTCACAACGTAAGCAACAACAAAAAAAAATTATTCGGACGCCAAAACCTATTACAGTACTATAAATTATCCAAGCTATTATTCTAAAAATCAACCAAGAATTCGAGTATCAAGTTAGACCAATTTCTTTTTTTTCTTATAATTCAAACGTCCGTGAAAAATCTTACAAAAAATAATTTGAAAAAATTAACATTTACTACACTCCGTCCGACACATTTTGAAAGTTTTTTTTGTAAGTTCGAAGTAATTGCATTTTTATTTACCAAGTTGTATACAGACAGCGAAAAAGTCGTTGATTTTTCGAGAAAAGACTGTCGTTTGCCCACCTATCTACCACACACGATGAAAGCTTCACACTGCCCATTTTATTGCTAATATGTAGCAGGGAAGCTGGATGTAAATACAAACTTTTTTCAAGTTTTGGTTTGACCAGACCGGTAATCGAACCCACATCTATTGCATCAGCAGCAGACGCTTTATGCACTCGACTAATGATAAAAATGTTGTTATAAAGTTTCATAACAGTGTTGTTATATGCAGAATGCTATGCTGCACTTTTGATTAGGTTTAGCATTGCCAGATCTACCATATTGAGAATGAAACCCAAAGTACGAGTTTTCCATGTGAAAATTCTTACTATATTATATTAGACTGCGAATCTTTAGCATACTAAAAATTACAGCAAAATTCAACCAATTTAATTGACGTTTGTTACAACTATGTCATGTCATATAAATTTACACGCAAAATGTGAATGAGAAAAAATAGTGGTTTGATGCTTGTTCTTTTATAAATTTTGTACAAAAAATACCATATTTTGTAGTGTTTAGCAAAAGGAAATATAACGATAACAAATATTCAGCTTGCAATTAATCCAGCCACAAACTAATGATTTAGATATTTGAGCACAATAGAAATAATCTTTTAATTTAGTCCGTAATTATCTCCGAGTTCCTGAATAAAACTCCAGCTGCGATGCCGCGTTAGGGCAATCAAACGCTGATTAACATTATGCAGATAAAAAGCGAACCGATTGCTTCTGATAGTCCTTGACTTATGTTCAAATTAATTGAAGATCATGGTTGTAAATATAATGACAAAAAGTTTGGACTTTTTGTCAGAAAATTGAGCTTTTCGTGGAGCAAAAACAGATTTTTTATCTTTTGTAATTCGGGAGTTATTAACGTTTGAATTTGTTGTGTCGAATCGATCCCCCCGGCCATTAATCAAAGAATTTTGCCTGGTCCGAATAGGGTTAACGAGTGAGACCATAGACCAGTGTCTTCGCAGTTCACATTACAGGTTGCAGAATGCTGTATGGTAGGGAAGTAAAACGGCCAATCAAAAATTGTTACGGTAGCCATTGGTATGGTCCAGCAGCTTAGCGTAATTTGGTGGTTGATACCAACAGCTTACCTCTGACCTGTAGTTATCTAATGCTCGATAGGTCGGCTCAAACCATGGACCATGAAGAAAATAGGCTCAGGGCTAGCCAAGTGGAGATAGGGTACCGTACCAGTCCTACCTATCCGAAAGTGTTTATTGTTTGAATTCAGACGATTTAGACAGAGAGACAAACGTAAACTTGAATAGATCAGAGATACTCTGTTATTGTTAGGCTAGCCTACTCAGATAGAATTAGTACCGTAGGATGGTACCTGTACGAGTGTACCCGTACCGATACACTGTACAGATCTAAGATTAACTCCAACCAAGGCAGTAGGTGTTAGTAGTGTTAGTAGACTATACTATAAATATAATAGTTCTCTCTGGTTAGACTAGTTTATGCGAAATAGCCTATGCATGGTGATGTGCCTTAATAAGCAAGGCCATGTTACGTGAAGCGTATGCAGGTACGGTACTGGGTAGGCCTAGGCCTTTGGCTGGCAGAGCGGAGTGGACAAGCGATATGTTAATAACTAGGTAAGCTACGACCAGTAAGGTCAGAGGTAGCATAAGTTAGACTTAGCTACATAGGCCTACTTTAATAGGGTTAGGCCTTGGCTATGGTACAAGGCACAGTACAATAACTACCGGTATTGTATAGTTTGCTTTATTATGCCAGATGCCAGCATTATACCCAGTGGCATAAAAAGTATACGAAAAGTGTAGCCTAACGAAGCAAAAGTTTTGTTGATGTTACTTGACCAAAAAAGTACTTGAAGTAAAAGTACAAAGGATTGACCAAAAAAAGTAGGCTACTTGAGAATGAGAAAAAGTAAAAAGTAGTTGTTTTAAAAGTACCCATATACAAATAGAAATAGCCTATTACTGAAATGAAAGTATTTTATTCAGCATTTAAGCAAATTATACAAATTTTTCAATCAGCAAACTGTAGTGTGTGACAACTACCGGTACTTTAGTCGACTACCTTCTCATAATGCTTGATCTTTTGACCCCTCACTCTCTCAAGAAGTCATGAATTACACGATAATCTGCTACCTAATTGATGCTAGTTTTTGTTTTGTATTCAAATCAAAAAACAACAACAAAACTTTGAAATTTGAAAATCATGTCACACAGAGTTTGTTTGGAATTATTTCATTATATCTTTGCTATCTTGACTTAGTAGTTGAAAGATTGCTCGTAGAAACTAGAAAACTTAACCATTCTGACGAATTTTTGGTTCAAATTTTAAACTTCAGTTCTTTGTTTTTGAATCAAAATGCTACCGGTACTTAAGTCAGTAAAGTAGCATTACTTCTGACTTCACACTAAGAGTAAGCTAGTGAAAATAGAAAGTATCCAAAAACATAATTGATTTAAAAGTGCTCGTTATCGACAAATTGTACTTGAGTTGGTTACTTAAGTAGAGCTGCTGTTGTTGCTTCACACCTTTGATTATCAGCTTATCGATCAGTGTCAGTTTATTCATATACCATTACCAGATTACCAGTACATGCAAACGAGAAAACTTCTAAATTGGAATGCGGTAGTGAACAATAACAGTAGCCTACAGCGCAAGCAGCATAGGGAGACCATTAAAGAGCAAGACGCTCACCAAGTCATTGCTGCCCTACTTCACACAGTTTTATAAAGTGGTGCACAGCATTTTGTTTTAAGTCATCAAAGAAGGTAACACACATTGTATTAATGTGTGTTACTAAACATTTACATTTCTCTAGCATATAGCAAATTACAGTAAAAGCTCTAGAACATTTTTATTCCCTTGCAATTGCCAGCATAGTTTGAGCAAAGATTTAGAAGCATTCATTTTTTACTTATTATACTCCATGCACTACTTTTCAGGCTGGAAAGTTTAAATATAATGCGTCAGATTTTTGCACCAAACTAGCAATCATTTGTTATTTGCGCTACGCTGACCAAAGTGGGAAGAGCATGCTGATTTAGACGCAAAGAATTGCTCCCAGATTTCTTGCAAGCTTTTTGCTTGGTCTACTTCTTAATCTATACAAAAAAGAAAAAAAATGAAAATGAAAAGGTCTTCACTTGCTGGTTCCACGTAAATTAGAAAGTTTCTTACCATCCACGTTCTACTTTGTGTCAGGTTGTTTGGGGCCTTTTGTGTCACGTCAAAGCTTTTTTTGCATTTAAAACTTAGGTACCGGTAATAATTCTGTGTATCAAATTTCTCCTGCGCAATAAGCCAGATTTCCAATGGGGCCTACTTTATAACAATCACTGGAATTATTGAATTTTTGCTTTAGAAAAAAAACGAAATCAAATATGCTGAAAAAGCAGACATCTCTTCTGCTAAACCGAGGTATATATTAATAATCTCTAACATTGTGACAGTCTCAAATCTGACTTTTTGTAGTCTCTCATCAGCACTGTACAAACTAGCTGCTCATTATCTGATATTGTTTTATTAATTTTTAGACTTCATGAGTAACAAAAGTATGGTGACTGATTAAATTTGTCACTTGTCAGTTTTCTGTCATTTTGTTATCTTTTGTCTTTTTCAACTTCTGTATTTGTCTCTGAACTTACTTTGTAAATCGTAAATTTAATCTATCACCATTACTTGAAAGTACAGTACATGTGATTTTTAAAGATTATTGTTTGTATTTGTTTGGGCATATTGTAGTTCATATGGTGTGTTATAACATTTTTTTATAGCTTTTACTCAATCTTCGTAAGTGATTTTGTAGTTATAATCAAAAACATGAATAAGTATGAGAAAATTGAAAAAATTGGAGAAGGCACATATGGTACTGTGTTTAAAGCAAAACACAAAGAAACTGGAGAAATTGTGGCACTGAAGAGAGTTCAACTTGATGATGATGATGAAGGTGTACCAAGTTCAGCGCTTCGTGAAATTTGTATTTTGAAAGAACTGAAGCATCGAAATGTTGTTCGCTTGCATGATGTTTTACACAGTGAAAGAAAAATGACCATGGTATTTGAGTATTGCGAACAAGATTTGAAGAAGTATTTTGATTCTTGTGGTGGTGAAATAGAGCCTCATGTTGTGCAATCTTTCATGTTTCAGCTTTTAAGAGGTCTTGCATTTTGCCACCATCAAAATGTGCTACATCGTGATTTGAAACCTCAAAATTTGTTGATTAATAAAAATGGTGATCTGAAGTTGGCTGATTTTGGTCTTGCACGATCGTTTGGCATCCCTGTGAGATGCTATTCTGCTGAGGTTGTGACATTATGGTATCGACCTCCAGATGTTTTGTTTGGAGCCAAGCTTTACACTACCACAATTGATACCTGGAGTGCAGGTTGCATATTTGCTGAAATTTCAAATGCTGGCATTCCTCTTTTTCCTGGAAATGATGTGGATGATCAGCTGAAACGAATTTTCAAAATTCTTGGAACTCCAACTGAGCAAACATGGCCTGGAGTATCAAAGTTACCTGACTTCAAAATTTTTCCTCCTTATCCTTCAAGTGCTAATTGGTCCAACCTCACTCCAAAATTGAGTTCTAGTGGCTTAGATTTGCTTAAAAAGTTGATCATCTGTAATCCTAAACATCGCTTAACAGCTGATGCTGCTCTAAAGCATAGTTATTTCACAAGTGGACAAACCTAGTGTTTTACAAACATATAACAGTTTGTTGATATGTTCAACTGTATTAGATAATTCAGAAATTTGTTCATGCAGTATCTAGTTTTTTTGTTGATGTTTGATTAGTTTTGAAAGGTATCAAATTATATTTTTTAGGAAAAGGCTTTGCGCATGTTCTGTGCACGAAGATCCTTCATAATAAAACCTAACCACAACCCTAACCTATAACTGTAATAATCAAAATAAAAATTTCCGAGAACGAGTGACGTCACTGAAATTTTTGTTTATTTACAGAAAAGGCTGTGCGCACCTTCTGTGCGCCAAGTCACTTTGTATTTTTTGACACACCTTCAGACTTGTGCTGGTTATGTCTCCTATTTTGGGGTTCATTGAACCAGTGATTGACGTGCATGATTTTCTTATTATAGTGGTGTTATATAAACAAAGTGACTATTTCTCCGAAAATTTTTATGCTAAAAAGAATAAAATGAAAATAAATAATATTCATCTGCCCTTTTTCATACGTTTTTAAGGGTTTGAGTTTGGGTTTAGGTTAGGTTCGGAGTTTGCTTTAAAGTAAGGATTTGAGTTTGTTGGGTTAGATTTGAATCAGAATTAATAAAAAAAATGAAAATTTTTGATGAAATAGTCTTAAGTACATATAAATACCAGATTTTAGCTGGTAATTAACTAGGTGAATATAGATGCGATTTTGCTAGTGGATCACTGGATACCAGTATATATATTGTTTGCTCTATTATCCTTACCTGGTTTTCTACTGTAGAAACAATTATGAAACAAAGCATCATGCTATTCTTAATGAAGCAGAATTTGTAATCTTACACAATACACATCATATCAGGTTCTCACAAATAAGCTATCAGTACTATATTAATGTGTAAGTAGAGCTTTTGTGAAAATTTGGGTTACTAAGTGTTGCGTGCGACTACACAAATACATATGTTACATATATTTTTATTGTGTTGTAAATGTACATTTTACATACGCAAACAAAAATTTAACATTCATAAAAAAAATTTAAACCATATTTCAGTTCAACTGATGCATGAATAAATACACTAAATCTTTCGTTATTCCAGTACTGGTTTTTCACTTCAAACTTTTTGTTTAGTTAACTATAATTCTGCATGTAAACTCTTTTATTGTGTGTGATATTTAACGATCTGCAACATCTGACGTGACCGACCATACGCAAGACAACTCACCCCAGAATCCTGATGCTCAAGACATCTTGACGTCAAAAGTTCTAAACTTTGGGCTCCACTTCTTTCTTTTTTCCGCGCTGCATTTTTTTAAAGCAATTAACGCTTGGTTGTTGTGTCTTAAGCATTACATTTCCCATTTATTGTCAACTTTATAAGTGTCTTTTTTTTGAAAATGCTAAAAACACTAAAAACTCAAAATCGAGTTGTATTTATGATAATATTTTTGATATTTCAAAAATGTTTTTAAAGGTATCCAAAGCCAAGTTAGTAAATCAGTAAAAATGCTGGGGATTTGTTTCAAAACAATGACCAAATGCCTCGATTGATATTAATATATTTTGCAAATTATTACACAGTCACATAGATATATTCATGAAGAACAGACAATTTGTGTAGTTGATTGAAATACAGTAGAAAAAAATAGAATTGTATGTTCAAGAAAATATTTAATAATAAAATTCAAAGTCAAGTAAGCAAATTGGCAAAAATTAATGCAGCAATATAGAATTTATTTATTTTTTTAATTATTGGATGACCGCGTTATATTTTGATAAGTGACACATTCAAAATCAAGTTCAAATAATGACCAAGATTGAAAATGGGTTAAAAATAGATTACTTTCCAATCACCCAATTGTTGAATTTCCAGATGAGTAGTTTATTTAGTTTGAAATAACTTGCTTGAGGCAATTTCAGCTTGCAACTGGCATACGTTAATTTTGCATCCTGTACAGCGAACCAAATAATTAAAAGTCTAATTGTTTTCAGCGATTTTGTTGCAAATGAAATTTCCTTCCTTTTCATTGTTCAATTGCAATTACCTCGTATTAATAAGGTTCCAAATGGAAGTGCTGGAAATGTGCTGTATTTTTGATTTACAAGCAAAAGTAAGCTAAAAAGTTTTGGAGCTTACCAAAACAAATGGAAAATTTTTCTGATTAGCAGCATGTAATGGTTCAAATGTTTCCATTTAAGGAGCGAAGTAATTACAAATAATTTGGCTTTCTGATATGAAGCATGCAAACATGTTGTTTTGTGCTTTTGTTTTAAGTCATTCAAAGTTAAAATCTGTAATCGCAAAACTAACGGTTCTTTTGATTAAAGTCAAAACTAGATAAACTGCTCATTTGGAAATTCATTAATTGGGTGATTATAAAGTAATCTATTTTTACTCATTTTCAATCTTGATCGTGATTTTTACTTGATTTTCAACATGTTACTTGTTGAGTTATAACGAGGTCATCTAATAATTGAAAAAATGATGACTTCTGTAATTGCTGCAATAATTTTTGCCGATTTGCTTACTTGATTTTGAAGTCTATTACTAATATTCTCTTGAACATACAATTCGATTTTTTGACTGTATTTCAATCAACTACACAGATTCTTCTTCATGAATATATCTAGGTGGTCGTTTAATAATTAGCTAAGAGCTAAATAAACAATTAAAAAGAGCTAAATTACGAAGATTTGGAAGGCATTTGAAAGAAGTTTATTGCTTAGTCCAATTCCAATCAGCTCCGCACATTTAACTAGTCAAGTTCAATGTATGATTATAAGCTTAAAGCTTGCATATGTGTCCTAAATATTTTAATTGACTTGGTTAAAAAGGGAACTTCAACCAGCCCCCTCAGCCTCCCTGGTTCTTTTCTTCTTCTTTTTTCTTCATTGCCCACTTTTCCGTGAGGGTTGCAGGGGCAGTAGCTCAAGATTAAGCCGCCACACCTCACGGTCTTCCATCACCTCCATCATTTCACTTGGGCGAAGTCCCAAGCGATTCCATCCAAGATCCTCAACGTAATCGGTCCATCTAGTTCTAGGTCGTCCGACTGGTCTTCTTCCATTTGCTTTGGCAAGTAAAGCTTGTTTGGGGAGTCTTTCCTGAGGCATTCTGCTTACATGGCCAAACCATCTAAGCTGAGATCTTTCAATTCGGAGAACTAACGGCTCGATGTTAAGAGATTTTCGAATCTCAGAGCTACGCACCTTGTTAAACAGTGTAACTCCTTCGATTCTTCGTAAAAACCTCATTTCGGACGCTTGCACTTGTGATCGCATTCTTTCGGTCATTACCCAAGATTCATGACCATAAGTGAAAATGGGGACAAAAACTGCTTTGAAAATTGAGAGCTTTGCCTTTTTCGACAATTCTCGTTTCATGACAACCGAGTAGTGCAAAGCTCGCATTACTGCACTAGCCTTGCCTATTCGGGTATCCAGTTCTTCGTCTTGCCTTCCGTCACTCGTAAATGCAACCCCAAGATACTTGAACTTCTCTACCTGCTTCAGTGTCGCTCCATTCACTTGTAATTCGCACTGATCAGGGTTTCTTGAAAGATAAAGTACCTCAGTTTTGGCCATGCTTATTTTCATTCTGGCGGTGTTGCATGCATCTGCAAAGCTATTTAATGCGCGCTGGAGTCCAGATTCTGTGGATGAAAGCAGAACCAAATCATCAGCGAATAGCAGACGACTAATTTTGCAATTTCCAATCGTGGCACACTCGTCAGCTTGGCTGCATTTGTCGATCCAATTCATGTAAACAATGAAAAGGAGAGGTGACAAAACGCACCTTTGCCGGAGTCCAGCGCCCACATGGAACGGCTTTGATTGCTTGCCATTTACCCGAACACAAACCTCTGGTCGGTAGTAGAATGACTTAATAGCGCGTAACAATTGACCATTAACGCCATACTCCTGCAAAACCTTCCAAAGTTTATCCCGAGGAACTCTGTCATATGCTTTTTCAAGATCGACAAAGCATGCAAAGAGATCTTTGCCATACCATACTCCCAAGATTTCTCGAAGATTTGCTTCGGAGTGAAGATTTGGTCCGTGGTGCTGCGACCCGGACGAAAACCGCACTGACCATCTTCCAGTTTTGATTCCACTATTTCTCGGCATTTCCTTTCAAGGCATTTGGCGCTTCAGATATTCCTGGCATCAGGATTCCCTGGGTGAATTGTCTCAAGTCTGGATGCCCTGCTTCGGATATTTAAGAACATGAATTGTAGTTACTTTATTAAGCAGAATTGCATTAACTTGTTTATGTTCGCAAATCTTAGTTTTTATTTTCCTCATGAAATCTGTAAGATATAAACTATTTTCTTTTTCAAGTTGTGCTTTGAAATCTGAATGTTCAACAGCAAATCTAAATTTGGAGGTTTAGAGGATAATATTTAAGCTTAAGCTTGTAATTTTGGCCTAAGGATCAAGAAATAAACAAATACACTGCATGTTCAGTACATAATCATGTAATGTATGTCCAACCTTATTTGCATATCATTTGTATTATCTTTTACAAAATTGCTTTTATTCTTGCCATTAACATGAATCTGTGGTTAGTGAAATGCTGGAATTAGTAGTTATATATACGTTTAAGACCAAGAATACTAGCATTTATCTGATTATGCCACTTTTTATACGAGTGCTTTGAAAATGTTTTAATGTATTGAATATTGGCCTGTTTTACTAATCATGCATGTGTTCATGCTGCAAATATGCATGATATTTTTTATAATAAAAAAAGGCGAAACGCATGCTATCAAATCGCATCATCAGTCAAACAGGCTTATTGTTGTTGTCTTCTGAGCATTGACTAGAAGTATTTAAAAGTTATGTGTTGTATTGTTGTTGATTCCATCTAAATGCTAATGCTCAAGTGCATAAAGAAGCATTCATAGTAAACTTTTGAACAAGAAATTTCCACTGCTTTAACCAATTCTAGAAAATATGCAGTATTGGTAAATATACTCCAGGTGTACTGGTGTAGTTGTGTGATGTCATCTAACCAAAACAAATCTTATTCTATATATAATACTTGTTAATTTCAAGAATAGTTTGACTAATAAAAATTATCCTAACACCCAATTTTATTATAACCTTTGGCTCTTGCCTAAAACCTAATTCTCATTTTATGCTGCAAATTACTTGATCGTTGTTTTGGTAATGACAGTCAATGTAAGTGTTACGACTTATTCAAGTTATGTCTTAATGGCTATTTTTTTTTGTACTTCTGCTATCAGATCGTCAGAGGCGTGGCTTAGAAAGCAAAGGCATCGTTTTGTAACGACCCTGATTGTATAATCTGGGTTCAATCTGAACCCAGATCACATTTTTGCATCCTTGAATAAGACAATTTATGATGATTTTCTCTGTTTGGTGGCTTCAAACAAGCAGTAAATTAGTGGGTAAGAATTTGAAGAAATCCACAGGAACATTGGATCACTGAAAACTCCTAAGCAAATGCGGATTCTTCCAAGCACGAAGTAGTTAGTGCAATGAAAAGTGTGCATATCATCCAACCATTAGCGTTTGATGCTGTCTGGTTACTTAAACATAAATAAAACATGCTCTACAACAACGTCAACGAGATGCACATTCAAGTGTTTACACTTGTAGTCTTATTCAGCGATAATGGTACTGTACTAGCTTTGCTTCTGTGTTATCGCTAAGTGTAGTAATCTAGATTTGTTAATTTAGTTCTAAGTTTCAAAGTGTATTTATCACAGTGTTTTTAATTTAATTATCTATTTTATTGGTTATACAATGTCCATAGCAAAGTAGCTTCTTACAGACATGTGCTTTGAAGTAGGTAGATACTGGATAAAAAATTGTATTGTAAAAATTTTGAGTTTTTTTGCCATTTTTGATTAATTTTAGGTCAGATTAAAACCGGGTTCTGTCTTAGCGAGAACTAAAGGCAAAATCAATGGGGATATCTAAAGTTAGGCCTATCGTATTAAATTAAATTGGCGTTAACTCCATCCTTCTTGAGCCAGCCATTTCAGAGTTACTCTACATCAAACACGACGTAGGATAACATCAGTGATGCTATCTTGGTTCTATTCTAAAGCATCGACGCAATTAGGCCTTTTAAGGTATATATGTATGTAGGTTAATGTCAGGGCCTCTGTGGGCTAGGCTACTACATTGAAATGGCATGGTTGCCAATAAAAATTAATAATCATGTAGGCCCCTATGCAGTGTTTGAAGTAGAATATCTCTGGAACAGCTTGGTAAAGAAGGATGGAGTCAATGCCAATCTACTTTAATATGATTGCCCTAACTTTAGATAACCCCATTAATTTTGCCTTCAGTCTTTGTTTAACAATGCAAAAACCAAAAATGATCAGCTTTTGCCCATTAAAATCTCTGATTTATTGCTAAAAATTGACTTAATGGTTACATAGTCTAGAACTTACAATTCCTATTTCAGTACATCCCTTGTATTGAGCTACATTAAATTTGGCTTTGCAATGTGTGTTAATCCCGGCTTGAATAATGGTGGAGTGCTACACATTCCAGTAATTAATTTATCCATTTGTCATCGATGCCATCAGGCCTGGTGCCACGGGGGGCATTCCGGGGCCGTGCCTCCTGAATCACTGCTTGTGCCCTGAAGAAATTAACAGGCTCAGTGCAATTCCAGGCCTGAGACTCCCAAAATACTGGATGTCACCCCAGAATTCGTGAGCAAGAACTTTTTTTCATAGATTTTGCAATAAACACGGTTTGTTTTGGTGGCTTCGCCCCAGAATTCATAAAAATTCACGTACGTTTGGAAACGAGAACCTTTCTTTTTTTTTTTTGGTCTTCATCTCAGAATTCGTGGAAATTTGCACGTCTTTTGAGATGAAAAGTAGAATTTGTGAAAATTCATGCAGTTTTTGACATGAAGACCTTTTTTTTTTGGTTTTCATCTCAGAATTCGTGGAAATTTGCGTGAAACACGTTCTTCTTGTGGTTCGCACTCACGAATTCCAATAAATAAACTTTTTGTGACCCCCCAAAATTTATTTATGCCTCCCCAGTCACGCAATCCTGGCGCCGGGCCTGGATGCCATGCAAGCTTGTTGGTAAATAAAGATTAAGTTGTATACTGACTTTTCTTTCACTCCAAATTTTAGAGTGTAAAAAAATTTCATAAATATCTAGCAAAAAATTTGCCGAATGTAATTGAGCTAAACTGATTGTTTTTTTGTTGTCTTCAAAGTTGTAAAATGTGCAATGAATCTGATTAACTTTTTCCAACAGACTTGGTTAGGTTTTAGCATACATCTTGAAATAACTTTATCAGACATAAATTATGTCGCACACTATCTTACTTGTACAGCCCACCAAAAAGCCAGAAGGTCGAACCTACTCAGATTATGAATCTGTCAATGAATGCATGGAAGGTAAGTGTAACTCTATCCTTTATTTTCGAGTTGATTCAGCCACTAGCCAAGAGACAACAGAGATATCTTTGTGTCAAGCTACCACCTGCCCTGTGCCCACACATGATAAAGGCTTCAAACTATTCTTTTTAACGATGAATGTCAAGCAGGGAACTGTAAATACCAATTTTATTTTTTAGATTTGACCTGACTGGAGATCAAACTCAAGTCTATGATTGCGCGAGCAAATGCTCTAGCCACTAATTAGCAAGTACAATCAAACTTCGATTTCAATATTATCTCCCAGTCCCACAAAATAGTCTAAGATTTATGAAACTAGTTATATTTATATAACTCCCAAAACTTGTGATCTTGTTGTTCTAAGTTCAGTTTAATCAATGTTTGATTCACCATTTTAAATATTTTTAGCTTCTAATAACAACATTTGAATAGATTATTTTGTCTCGGATTTTCACAGAGTAGTTATTGTCTTCTTGGTGTAAATTTGATCCTAGAATTGCAATAAAAACCCATGACACAACCACTATGGTATTGTGACCACCTCAGTGTAGCGACTATTTAGGGTAATGAACAAATTATTAAGGAAGCTTTTTTCCATTGTTTAGGCTTTTTTCTATTGTTTCTAGGGTAATTGAAATTTTGGTAACATTGTGGAGTGACAAACTTTTATCAAAAAGGATCACATTTGTCAGTTGCATTAAGGGTTTTGCTGCATAACCAGTTTTCATTTTCATTTGCTTGCAGGAGTTTGCAAGATTTATGAAGAACACTTGAAAAGAATGAATCCAGATTGTCCATCAATTACATATGATATTAGTCAACTTTTTGACTTCATTGATGAATTAGCTGATTTGTGCTGCTTGGTATTCCAGAAAAATACGTCAACATATGCACCTTATAACAAGGATTGGATCAAAGAAAAGATATACATTCTTCTTCGGAAGCAAGCTGGAAAATAACTTGAACTAAACTATGACAATTGACTTTTCCATGTGCTATCAAAAACTGCTGCTAATGGCAATACATTACATGCACATGTAGCCTTAAGTTCAGACTTTTAAAATCAATTTCAAAAATTGATGTACTAATACTGACTTATCATACTTGCGGCTTAATTGGTGTTAAAACTAGCTTTTACCTTAGTAGATTACAAGGTTAAGGGGCATTGCTAAGTTTATTGGGTTTTAGGTTACAGTACTTCCTTGATTATCTGTCTGGTTGGGACAGCATTTCTTAGAAGCCTGCATGGATAAGCGAAAAAAAATGGATAATTGAATTCTTTTATTTGAAAAGCAATACAACATAGCCAGAAACAGATTCGAATGCACCGAAACTTAAACGAGAGTCAACATCTAGCTGTACAGCATTGGGGGATTGCAGTACTTTTGTATTGAAAGCAAATGATGTAAGTGTGCGTGGCAGTTAAAATTACAGCATCTCTTGCCCCACGTTAAATAATCAGAATATTTCCAAGCTGGTGCATTAATGGTCATACCAGCTATCTCATGCTCGTGGCTTTGTTTCAGTACAAAGGACCTTTGTGAGGTTGCAATGGCAATTGACAAGCCATGAGTGAAATTTAATTAAAATAATACTTCATTGTTAGGTCATAAATTTTCTGACCCATTAGACAGATAGTCGAGTGCCGGATAAACCAGATGCAGATAATCGAGGAAATACTGTACTCGTTTTTTGCTTTTAACTAAATTAACTTATTCATCGAAGTCAAAGTTTAATTGCTGCTTTTTCATCAAAAGTGACATCACAACAGTATTTCATCTACTTGTGATCATGTGCAGTTATACTGTGTGGCATATATGTTTTTACCCAGTATGGTATTCAGTGCAAAATTTGAAAATGCAAGTAACTTTGTATCAACAACTGTTGTACCAATAATCACTTTTATATGTTGAATGTTTTAATGGAGCTTAACAGTTATCAAGTTTGCATGAATGCAAGAAGATTTTTCTGTTCAGCGTTTCTCTGAAGATGTAAAATGAAAGAAAGTGCACAATTATTAGCTCAAAGAAAATTCAAATAATTGCTTAACCGGCAAATTACAATGTAAAGTTGACAAAAATTATTAAAAAATGTTCTCAATTAGAATTATTGACACTTTACTAGAATTTTATAGAATATCAACAACTGTGATTTTTCGTGGGGAAAATATACTGAAGTACCAGTATTTGTATGCATAAAGATAAAATGGTAGAAATGAGCAAGTTTATCAAGATCAATTTTGCATCACCAGTCCAAAATTTTAGGATTAACACTTTAGACGAAACACTGTCTACTTGGTTAAGTGGAAGTCAGAATTAAATGAACCATCCCATGATTTTCACCACCTGTCAATGGTTATATTGCCTGTAGTTTTCCCTTTCTGGTATCAAAAATCATTCTCCAATAGCAGGTGCTGTGACACTAAGGCCTATAGTCAGTAGTCTAAAGCAGATTCAAAGATAGATAAGGGGTTCCTAACCCTAAAATTTATGGTAATCTGTCCATTGCAGGATTTGAGCAGTAGGCTTCCCTAAGGTTATACTACAAATAAAAAAAGGTAGCAGAAATCATGACTTTTTGATAACCTGATATTTAACACAACTGGCTGGCCTCTTGGCCCTTCCCCAACCAACAAATGGGCTACTTTGTGTTGAAATGTATGCTATTGAGGAGCTATGTTGAAATGCATGCTATTGAGGAGCTAGATAGATTTTTGCCACCGTTTTCATTTAATCTAAAGCATAATTAGGAATTGGTTTTTAGCCAGCTTTTGTAGGTCTTAATAAGTGTAATGATGCATTTGGTTTTGTATCTTTTGTTTTCATTTCTGGGTAATTTGTGTTAGGACTTTTAACTTGAAATATTTGTTTAAAATAGCATACTGAACATTACTTTTTAAAATCTGATACTGTACAAATGGACATTGGACAATGTTTTGGTCAAAAGACAGTAAGTTAGGGCTACATGTTGTAAGATTACCTTTTTCATGTGTAATTTTTTGTTAGGTTCTTTTTAAATTTTAAGGGTTGGTAAAATGAATGAAAACTATACATGTAAAAATTATTACAAAGTTCGATTGACAAAAAGTCTTAATGATGTCATGTTGCAATGCTTTGAAGAATCAAATTGCAAGACCAAACTTGTTGTAGTAGATTGTAATGAACGACAAAGCAATAGTCACTGTATCTATCAGTTTATGGTGCCAATTCCTTTATTCAAGAAATGGAAATCTTTTTTTTCAGCAGAATTTAACCTTAATGACAAAATCAAAGATGGCTTAGAGAAGCTGAAGAAACTTACAACCTCTTGGACAATCAGTTTAAGTCAAATACATTTTACTGACTCCATTATCAACTTTCAAATTGTTACAAAATCATTGGTTGAGGTATTAATAAAGCGTTACAGTATTAATTCTGTCGTGGGAGATTTTGCCAATCTGTCTCTGTGTTCAAAAGCCTGTCAAAAAATTGTAGTGATTTGCTATTTAACTGATGATACTGCTATTCGATCTCTGTTACTTGCCTCAATGATTTTTGATGACAGCTGTGTAATTTTGCAAGTATCGAAACGTCTTTTACGAACAGATATTAATTCATTGTTGCAATCATTCAGTTTTGACTTTGAGTTTGCAAATTCTTCAAGTGTTAAAGTGGCTGACATAACTGACATTTTTGCACAAAGTCCGTATTTTCATCAGGAAAATGAAATGATTGTATTTGAAAAAGAATGCATTGAACAATTTGTTAGTAGCTGCTTGTGGTTTGAGGGAGTTTTAAACACAAAATTGCATCTTACTCCTCAAATTTTTGATTGGATATGTGATATGGAAACGATTTTGTTGTCATGCGAGGCTGAAAAAGTGTCAGCTAATATCGAAGTATACCATGTGGGAGCTCAGGATGACAAGCTATTTGCTAAGCAGCTGGGTCTTTCTTTATTAGTATATTTGGACCAACATAATAAGTGGTTACTGCCTGTTGCCAGACGATTATTTTCCAGCAAAAACGAATTATTTCATGGGCCAATTAAAACTGTTTTAGCAGCTGAAGAAATTTTGGAGAATTACCGAGAAAGTTTATCACATAGTTTTGCATCAAAGTACGGTGAAAATGGGAATTGGGTGTCCTTGGTAAAGGCAATGGCGCCATCTGTGATGAAATTAGATTTAATGTCTGTATCACTTTCCTCTTCCATAAATCAGGAACTATTTAATTGCAATAATAGCTCTGCTAACTTTGTTATGTACAACTATTGCAGACTAGCCACTTTATTGAAGAGCTACAACGAAAAAGTTGAATATGGTTTTTATCCTCCTTTACCAGATGTAGAAACTGTCGATTTTTCTTTGCTACAAGAAGAAAATGAACTGAAATTAATAGATCAAATTTGGAAATTTGGTGATGTTCAAGTTTCTAGTATAGATTGTCTCCATCTTGATTCTTTCAAACCACATTTGCTAGTTTCTTATGCCAAGCATTTATGTCGACTTTTTAGCACGTTTTATAATCGTTACCATATATTGGGAGCTAATTTGTCCCATTTACTGCCCCTAATGCATGCCAGAATTTACCTTGTAGAGGCAGTTCAACACATACTAAAAATTTTTTTTGATGTTTTTAGAATTATACCGCTAGAGCATATGTAGCAAATTGTGACTGGGCATTTTCTGTCATCGTTGTGCAGATGAATGAAGATAAACAATTGTGTTAAGTTCGCTATCCATCTGCATATCTCCAATTAAATTATGTTTACAGAACCAAAGCTATTCTTGAAATATTTAGTCTAATGATGTTATGGTAGACATTTATACTGGATTTAGATTTGAATTTATATTGGATCTACCAGTTCATATAAAAATGTTTTATTTGTTTTTGATATGCAATTACTAAAGTCTAAACTCTATGTGGTTTAGGAACCTTGTACTTATAAGTACACTACAGTTCATCTTTATTTGAACCAATGTTTTAAAAAGCTTTTGCTCGTAATTTTAGTTCAATCACTGCGAGCGAATGCTAATAGTTCAGAGTTCTGCGATCGAATGTTAACCGATCAGTGGTCAAGTAGATCCTGGATAGAATGTCTGCAGCTGAAACAATAGACTTGTATTCCATTCCTGGTTGGGTCAAACCAAAGATCATAAAAATTGGTATTCACAGCTTCCTTGCTTGAAGTTCAGCAATCAAAGGGACAGTGTAAAGTCTCCACCGTATGTGGTGGACAGTTGGGCAGGTGGCAGCTTGATTAGAAGACCAAAAGGTCCCTTCACAGTCTCCTGGCCAAGGCAACTTGATGAATAAAATGTAATTGTAATTACAATTCTGACTTTGCCTATTGCAGGATATATGCTCTTCTGGCTGTCCACTGTCATTTTTATTCATTTTTTTCTACAAGTTTACTTTTTTCCATTTTTTTTTATATATTTTTACGTTTTGCAATTTTTTGTGATGAACGTTAACTTTAATTGTAGAATTTTTCTCAAGTGCAACTGCGTATGAATCAAAAACCATTGTTTGTGATTTATTATTTATATTTTTGTTGGGATTAAACCATAGCCTTACTTAGTGAGAGGAAAAGGAGGCAGGCTATTACGTAGCGATATCGGATACTTTTTAAAATTTTTATGATTATGTTTCGACAAAGGCAGCACCTCCAAAATTGTCTTTTTTTAATACAAATACAGACGAATTTGGTTAAAACATGTAATTTTTTTATTATTTATCCGCTTGTATTAAAAAAGCTGAAATTTTACCATTAGCCACTGCCCTCGTAGCCCTTGTACATATATCTAGTTTAATCATGTTTTTGCTCTGTTAGTTTTTATGCCACATTTTAAAAGCATTGATTTTTACTAAAATATGCCTAAAATTTAGTTATTTTCGCAAAAAAAAATGCAACATTGCCAAGCACTGGGGGCTCCGCCCCAAATCCTCCTTGCTTGTGGTGGTTGGGGCAACTCTGCCCCCAGACCCCAAAATAGCCCCCCCCCCAATTGCAAATTTCTGGCTATGTGCCATGCTAAACTAACAGTCATTTTGTAAAATTTTATTTTGGAATAACAGATGGTGACTGGTTGCACTTAAACTTGAAAGAAAAAATCACACAAAAACGTTTGCAAAAATATTATATCTTGAGCAGACCCCTCCCCTGCAAAAATTTCTGGATCCCCATCTAAGGTATGGTAATTGGTAAGTTGCCTCTTACCAGAACATTTCATCTTTTATGAAAGTAGCTTTCAAGTTTTTTTGAAACAATTTTAACGTGAAATTTCACAACAACGGCATTTATATCCTCTCATAAATCTTTGTACGAAGTTTAAACGTTTAACTTGCAAAAAGATAACTAAACACTGGTCAGCAAAATGATTCTATTAAAGGGAGTTATTTCGACCATAATCATGATAGAGTCGGTAATATAAGAAATACTTTCCTTTGTGGAATGTACAAAAAATATTGCAGGCTACAGAACTACGTTACCTGCCTTGTGCTACCAAAAGCAACTTCAATTACTTCTACCAAGCTGCGAGAATTATAAGGTTTTGTGCGGAATGTTGAGTTAATGTGACATAATAGATAACTTTTTCGATTATGGAACAACCCGTAAAAATTTATTTCCTTGCTTGCAATTATTTCATATTGTTACATAACAATCATGAACGTTTCTTTGTGGCATATTCTGCATTTTCAACCGCGATTATCTCATAAACTACTCCAGCTGGAATGCTGAAATTTTTTGCAAAAGATAAAATAGTGAAAAGTGTTTGAAGAGATACTGCTTGAAATTGGTTTTATTGAAGAAATAAAGACCACTTGAGGTAATAAAGAGGTGCCTCAAACCTTTGTCCACAATTCCCTTTATTTGCGAAAATACAATTTAATCCGTTTACTCTCTACCATTAGCAACCTTGCATTTTTCAATTTTGTGACATCACAAAATGCATAATTTTTCAAAATTTCTAACAGACTTAAGAAATGCGATTACCAACTGGCAGCAGTGAGTAGCCTATAACCGAATCTGAAAATTTAGCTACTGCTACTGGAACCTGTAGATTTAGGCTACTAGTACTGATCTACAGCATGTCTTTTGTGATGTCACAAAATTGCAAAATGCAAGGTTGCCAATGGTACAGAGTCACATGGATAAAAACATATTTTCGTAAAAAGCGTGATTGTGGAAAAAGGTTTGGGGCACCTCTTTATTACCTCTAGTAGTTCTCACTTCTTAAAAAAAGCGATTTCGAGCAGTAACTCTTCAAAAATGAAATTGAAAAAACTTGCAAAAATTTCGACATTGTTATCTTGCAACATGGGGTAGAAGTAAGAGCACAATAAAAACGAGTCGCGTAAAACCTGGCAAAGAGGTTTGGGTTGGCCACCACTGCTCTTATACATTGGTAAAATACATGCTGGGCCCCAGATGTTGATATGCGTTTTTCAAAATCCTCGCAGATTTTGTTTTAAGCCATTTGTATCCTTGGCTTTAATTGGCTTGAAAATGTCTTCGTTTGTTAGACAGTATTTGTGTGACTAACTTAGGTACAAGCCACTCTGTTTAAGTAGCATGTTTGTAAAGTCTCAAATAGTAACCAGAATTATTGAAAGTTTTGTCAGTTTTTTTCACAATTTTTGTTATTCTTTTCGGTAAATTGCTGTAATTTTTTTGTTCAAAGGTTGGTGGACAGCCTGGCTCTTCTAACCCAAGCTTCATGATATTTTTGCAAAAATATATTTCTTACCAAGGGTTTTGAAACTCGGTTAGGTAAATGTATAGTAGTATAGTTCTCTTTTGATTCTATTTTTTCTTTGAAGTGCAGTTTCATACTCCTTAGAATGAAATTGTGTTTGTGACTTAGTTTTCATTTTTTGCTGATAGTGGTCGGTAACAAGACGAGATGCTTAGAATTTCTCTAAAAGCCATAGTTATTTTAAGGTATCATTTAGTATATTTGGTTATTCAATGGTTATTCAACCGATCAGTGGTTGAGTGGATAGAGCGTCTGCTACTGAAACGGTAGACTCGGGTTTGATTCTCAGTCGGGTCAAACCAAAGACTATAAAAATTGGTATTCACAGCTTCCATGCTTGATGTTCAGCAATCAAAGGGACAGTTTGAAGCCTCCGCCATGTGTGGTAGACAGGTGGGCAGGTGGTAGCTTGACTTGAAGCTTGAAAGGTCCCTTTGCTGTCTCCTGGCCAAGGCAACTTGGTGAATAAAATGTAATTACAATTCGTAAGAGATGTTTCGACACGAACTAATTTCAAGTACCCGTTAATAATAATTGATTATTTTTTACTCTGTGGTAGGAATTTGTAGGGATAACTTGAAAAATGCTGCAGCTTTGTTGATAGTTGTGACCCATCGTTAAGGTAAGTATCCACTTTGGTGATTAATCTTGTTGATAGATCTATAAGTAAATATTATGTAGGTATACCTCCTTTGGACTTGAAATGGGTTGCTGCGTCACTCGAAGACACTTAAACAGTCTCTTCGTTCTTTTCTTATCAATCCAATGTATTGGGTCCATGACTTTTTGATGTGACTAGTTAGGTGTGGCCGGTTTTAATCATAACCCTATCGCCTAGCTTTAAGACGTTTTGATGCAAAATCCTAACTCGCAGCCATCAAAACCTTTCACGTTGAAACCCCTTGGTTTTCCATATATTTCATCTCGGTTAACTTGTGTCATATGTGTAACTGTGACAAAGGTTGGCTTAAAATAACAAATTTACATCTGATCATGTTTAACGTCACATTTTGGATTTTCATTTGTTGCTTGACCAATGTCCACCATCCAAACTGTTCTATTAGGACCGGAATTTAACTATTCCACGACCTACCTTACAACAAACGCATGTGGCAATCTAAGTTTTGTGAATGCATGCAGAATATTTTCATAATTTTTGTAAAAATTTTGTGCACAAAATCGGATAATTTAACGTGGTAACCGGACGAAAAAATAAGCTGCCTGGAAAGTTGCAAAAATGTCGGGTCACTATTCACCCGCAGTTTTATCCGGGGACACTAAAATGTAATCAGCTAGTAGTAATTAGCAAAGTTGGGATGTTCAAATTCATATATCTTTTAGGTGTGTTGCAAAGTGGCAGAAATCTCTATGTGCAATGGGGAGGCCCGATGTTGATCATGACGTAAACCACGATTCCAATGTAGAGAAGATGGGATACAGGCCCAAGCAGGAAGGAGGGGCGCAAGTGACGATGGCGTCACCACAATCTGAGTTTGGCACGGGTTGCTGGGAGCTACAGTACTTCCAGCAATGTTTTCAAGCCGTTTGGGAACGACAGATCATGCCATTTTTTCTCGATGCAAACGGCAAAAACACCTTTGATTTCACATCCCAGGAACCCCAGATCCGTTCGCGCACCTACTGGTATCTTGCTTCTTTGTTCAAAAATGGCTCCTGTGCCCTTCCTACCACCATCCAGGATCATGACAACAAGAGTGCCTCCCTAAACGACAATCACTTCAACTTGGCTTTATTAGCAGAGGTTGCATTTGCACACAGTTCCACCGATAGTCATCAGAATTTGAACCACGTCGAAGATCGAGTCAATCAGAAGGTAAAACACAAAACCTTGCCTACTCCAACGGATGATAACCGATGTAGAAGAATAAGAAACAATGAAGCATGTCGGAAATCGAGGCTGCGACGCAAGCAGATAAACGCAGCGACCAAAGAGAAGCTCGTATCTTTGAGCCACGATAATGACGAGCTAAAGCGAAAAATCTCGTGCTTAGAAGAGGAGGTTCGTGCTGCGAAAAACGCGCTTCTGTCTAAAATCGAATTCCACAGCAAAGAACAGCTGGATGAGAAACTGCGGCTGATTGGGAATGGGTGGTGTGGACTCGGTACAAGTGGAGAGCAGAAGGAACTCGAGGGTAAAGGGTCAGTAGAACACATGCAGTGATCGATTGTCACTTTCTGTAACTGCAAGTTTGTGAAACGAAATTGGCTGTATTTTGCGCTTATGTTATTGCCTTTGCCTAAATGGCTTGTAAAGCCAACGCAAACTGTTGAATGATAATGAAAGGGCTTCATATGGACTGCGATCTGAAAGTGAATTCACGATCTTGGGCCCCAGAGCGGTTGTTCTTGAAAACTGCTGATGGAACTGCAACAAACCAGTGATTTGCATCAGGGCTGAATGTTGGCTGTCAAAGCTTGGTACTTGATGCAGAGGTTTCCTGTAGCTTTTTCGACTTTTCTGAAATTTCTCTTCATTTAATTATAACTTTTTTAAATTTGATTAAATTTAACACTATTTTTAGTAAGTTTTGTTCTCTTCCGGTCAATGATGTTTCCTACTACAGTAGAATTTTGGCTCTGCATGGCAGATCCTACTTAGAAAAAAAAACAAACTTTATTTGGCAGCCAACTTTCGTCCGACGTCTTTCTAGTTAAGTAGATTTGCCAGCCCTGATTTGCGGCATTGTCATTGATTGGTATTTCGTTGTTGAGATCCATTGTACGTGGCGAAAATGAGCAACGATGATTTTCGATGAAAAAAAGGAGAACTGAACTCTTCCACATACCACAAACCGAGCCAAAATTTGTGAAAAAATATTGATTTCTGACATTGGATGTGGAATTACTGCAGTTGTTTCAAACTAAAACTGATACTTTGTCCTTAACCTTCGTTATTTTGCCGCATTACAATCGCTTGTTCACTTCGATGTTTATTGCATGAAAACTAGTACGACGTTGGTTACATACGTATGTCCTCATACGTATTATATTTTTGTGTTATAAGAACCAGTAAAGTTTGTCTTGAGACTGGCTGTTCTTAATTTTTCACAAATTTTCAACCTCATTTCTTTAAATTTTTTGAGAATTGAGTGACCCAAATTCATTTTTGCTTGATTAACGTTTGGTTTGGTTATTGATATTAATTAAAAAAATTGTCTTAAAATGGAAATATAAAAAAGGCCTAGAAAGCACTGTTTATTAATTTTTTGATCCGTGTTCCTAATTATTTTATTCATGCCGAACCTGGCATTGTTCTCAATTTGTTCTTAAATTTTTTGAGCAAAAATGAGCCGCGCGTTTTTGTAAAGTTGTTTTGTTTAAAAAAATGGATGTAAAGGTGGAGGTATCACCTCCAGGTTTAAAATTTAACCATGGATTGAAGAGCTAGGTCTTACTAAATCTAATTTTTTTCTAGATTTAATAACAACTCACAAAACTGACTTTGGAGATTTTTAGTATGTTTTTCTTAACTGAGTTTTTTTGCTTTTATTTTAGAGTCTAGTTGACCCTCCTAAGTAAAGTTTTTGAACTAGATCGTATTTGTAATGTCACAAAGTGCATTGTCTGTGGTAAATTTTTGTCTAATGCATATGAAAAAGAAGTCAAAATGAACCCCATGGATTTGCACGATATGGTTATTATGATATCCTTGGTTTGAAGAATACGACTTGTCATCGGCTTCAAATGACTGCTTCGCGCTATTTAAACTAAAGAGCGCAATGTAAACTATTAACCGACTTTGAATTTTCAAAAAGTGCACCGTGATAACACTATCAAGCCCAAGAGTTTTAAAAAAGAAAGCACACAAACCGTGCAATTGGCATTGGGTATCGAAGAAAAATTAACTTTTGGTTTTCTTCGTTCATTTCTTATTGCAGTGTATGCGTTTTTTTTGCATTGTGGCGTTAATTTAAATCTGAAGTAACAATTAACTTAGTTGGAAAGAAATTTTTTAAACGAACAAAAACCACTTTATTAGATGTAAAAAGTAATGAATGTCAATCTCTTTAAGCTGAAGGGATTGAAGCATCCAGCCAATTCCGGTAGTACTAGTACATATTAGCTCATAAATTTCTTAAATCGACTAGTATTTTTTGTTCATGGTAATCCACTAGTTGAATTTGCGAAAGTCTAGTTGTTACTTTGTTTTTGCGTGTTACGATTGTACTGTACACCTGGTTTTAGTAGACTTGTCGAGAATGAAATCTGCTTTACAGCACTGGTTCAAAACTTATCAGCAAATTTTTAGCATTGCTTGCACTACAGCAAAAAGAATGTTTTCGCCATATTGGCGAATATTAGTCAAATAATTGTACCCCATATTTCCACATCTTATCCTTCCAACTAATTAGACTGTCAAATGGAACTTGTTTCATTTGTTTTTTTGCCTTTTTCTTAGAAAACTGCATAATTTTATCGTGTTTCAGTTGTAATTTTAACATGCTAGAGCTCTAAATTTTTCAGGTTTATAATGCGGATGTTTGTTTGGAGCAAAATTATGTAACAAAAACTTACGATTTAGGTAATGGAAATTTTTTATTGCGAACTATTATGCTTTTTCGGAGACAAAATGAAAAATATTTTTAAAAACTGTGCAAGTTTTGCTTGATATTATCGTTGAAATCACAGGTGTTACTTTAAAAATTATTTCCTTAATAAGAAATTCAGCAAATTTTGTTTAAAGTTGGTTCACTTAAAATCGAAAAGAAGCATAAAGATGAATTTCTTATTGCTGGAATTTTAGAAATACAGTTAGCAGGATAAAATAGCGCGCAGAGTGAGTTCCTTCTATGTTTTGTTTTGGCTTACCAATGCTTCGCTTTGTTTCGGTGTGAATCGCTGTCGAGAGCGAAGGGGCTTGTATTTGAAAAAAAGGAACAATTTCGTTAACTTGGTAGTTTTGCTTGCACTGTAACGATTAAACTGATAAGGTTTCACAAGTGGATTAGCCCACCGGGAATTTTTGGAAGTTGCCTGTATGTTAATGGTTTGTGAAATGCTCATACAAACATGGACTGGCTTGGATGAATTGAACTGATTGTAGTACGGGTGTCATCCAGGAAGAGAAGCTGGTAAGCTGCAAGTAGATGGAATTCGGGGCGCTTTTTCGTGCTGATACGCCATTGGCTGGGTTGTCTCAAGTCTGGTACAATATAAATGTACCTTTTCGAAACGTAGTAAATACAGCTTTCTGTGCTCGTCCAACTTTAATCTTACAGGGAATAACTAACTTGTCATCCTAACGTTTCTTGCAAAATTCGTAATTCCAAATTTTGTTATGTTCTGAGTTTAGATATTTCTCTTCCTAGAGTGAAACTTCTTGTCTAGATTCTCACCGATTAGGTGTTCGCGCAGTTGCCAAAGTTACGAGTGTAAACCGGCACAGTTAAGCAAACAGGGTTGCCAACGCCAAATTTGTTTTTGTTTTGAGGGCAGTAGATTGTGGAAAGCGTACATTTTTTTATATTTTGTCTCACCGTTCCAACTAGACAGCAGCCTTTTTTTTAGTTTTTAAAATTATCCCCATTAATTGTTTTGTTGAGACGAAGGTGGTGAAGCATCCAGCCATTTCCGGTAGTATGCAATAGCTAAAATTGAAATATAATTTTTAAAAAATTTTTCTTCTCATTTTGAGGTACAGTTGTAAAGATATTAAACATATGCAGAAAGATACCTCAAGAAAAATTTTTGGAAACTCTGATTTTAGTCTCCTAGCCTGAATTTTCAGGAAAAGAGGTGGTTTACCACAATTGGATTGGTCAGTTGATGTTAGTAGAAAGATAAATGTTATTCAGTCTTTTTCCCTCGAAGTTCTGACTGAGAGAACAGATTCAGGGTTTCCAAAAACTTTAGAGGATATCTTTTCGTATTAGCTGAATATCTTTGCAACCGCAGCCTCAAAATGAGAACGAAAATTTTTGTTAATTATATGTCAATTTTAGCTATTGCAAACTACTATTGGCTTAATGCTTCACCCCGTTTAAACTTAGTTGGCATGAATTTGATTTCAAGTGCGTATGTTACGTGATGTAACTCATTATACGTTTAATTTTAGCACGCTTTTATGATTTTCCATGGTATTGTTGTTTTGTAATTATTTTCTTTTGCGATTTGTTCACAATAAACGCCAAATTAACCACCGTGAACTAGAGATGTGTTCTATTTTTCGTTCCTGTGTTCAGTGGCACAACCGGAGGTTTGAGCCAGGAGGGGGGTAAACTTCACCAGAAAATCGTTGCATTTTTCTGTCATTTTAGGTAAAAAGTTAAGTTTGATATTTTTGTTGCTTTTTTTCCGTCAAACTTGAGGGAAGACCAAATCAATTTTTGTGACGACCTAAAGCAGATTACATAATGTCTTTGTACCATAGGTGGGCAAGTTAATGCAAAACGTTAGCTTTGTTAACCACTAGTCCGTTAACAAACTTCACACCTCTATTAACGTTTATGAACAATTTTGAGGTGGTGCAGAATTTGAAAATGACTTTCAATAAAGTCGATTTCATTTTGCTTTCGCAATAAGCTTTTCGGACAGAACTCTTCAGTTGCGATCTCTGTCTGGTTTGGTATGTGGTGAGCAGGATCTTTTAAAGACCAATTGCAGTAAGGAGAAATGCACTCTGCAGTAAGGAGAAATGCACTCTTCAGTAAGGAGAAATGCGTTTCAAGAGGATTGCAAGATAGTAAGGAGAAACGCAATCTATCCAATGCCAACAGGCTTTGATCTTACCGAAACAGTTGTAGAGTGAATACGAACTGCTTTTGCCTGCACAAATCTGGTTTTTTCCGTGAAATATAAACCGCTTCCAATAGACTCAAGTGAAACTGAGAGCGAGCTGTGGTTAGGATTTTAAACTGCGAATCAGAATAGTTGCGTGCGCACTGATTGGATTCCAACAAATGTTGGCCAATGGCTGAATCGCTTTCTGGTTCAAATTGAGCCTTACTTTTTGCTTTGCATTTTCTATTTGGCTGGGTTCTAGATGGTTGAGATCGATGGGTTCCCTGTTCCTGAGTAAGAGTGGTTTTTTGTCTTATTGCTTTTGGAACATGTTGCTTGATGCGTTCCTGAAGCCTTTGAGTAGTGCGACCTACGTACCGACTATCACAGTGGCACACATATTCATAAATAACCATACTTCTTTGATTGGCAGGTAGCACATCCTTTTTGGCAGCAGGTAGCATGCATTGTCTTGAGAAAATCAAGCGTGGTGACACTGCTCCGTAGCAATTTTGTACAGCACTTTTGACTTGATGTTCTAATTGCTGAGAAGCTGAGCCTATCCACGGGGCTCTAAGGTACACTGGGCACTTTTCTGGTCCAAAGGGTTTGGCTGCAGAAAATTGTGCAATTTTCTTGGATATGTGCTTGAGTACTATATCTTCAGGGTACCCGTTGTCAAGCAAGATCTTTTTGATAAAATCGATCTCTTGCTTAAGCTTGTTTTTTGTACATATCATAAGTGCTCTGTGTACCAGCGTGGCGATTAGGTTCGTTTTCCGTTTGCGTGGGCTGAAGGATTCCCAGCGGATGTATTGACCAGAAAAAGTGGGTTTTCGATATACACTGGTCTCGAAACCAAGTTCAGTTCTTTCTACTAGAATGTCTAGAAATGGAAGTTTGCCATCTTGTTCTTTTTCAAAAGTGAACTTGAGAGCAGGATGTAGACAATTAAGCGTGACCAGGAAATCGTCAACGTCACCTTCTTGTTTGAAGATGGCAAAGGTGTCGTCAACGTATCGAAAATAAATTGTCGGTTTTTGAACACAGGAAAATAGTTTGGACTCGTGGTATCCGACAAAGATATTCGCTAATGCTGGGCCCAATGGTGAGCCCATTGCTACTCCGTCCGTTTGCTTGTACATTGTGTCATTGAAGCTGAACTCTACGGATGACGTAGCACTTTCCATAAGTTCAATAAATACCGCTTGGGGGATGGGAGGTGTGGAAGAAGGGTCTTTGTACAGGGCTTCCGCACATATGCCGATTGTTTCCTTGAGAGGTACATTGGTAAATAGACACCTTTGGACCAGAAAAGTGCACCTTTGGACCAGAAAAGTGCCCAGTGTACCTTAGAGCCCCGTGGATAGGCTCAGCTTCTCAGCAATTAGAACATCAAGTCAAAAGTGCTGTACAAAATTGCTACGGAGCAGTGTCACCACGCTTGATTTTCTCAAGCCAATGCATGCTACCTGCTGCCAAAAAGGATGTGCTACCTGCCAATCAAAGAAGTATGGTTATTTATGAATATGTGTGCCACTGTGATAGTCGGTACGTAGGTCGCACTACTCAAAGGCTTCAGGAACGCATCAAGCAACATGTTCCAAAAGCAATAAGACAAAAAACCACTCTTACTCAGGAACAGGGAACCCATCGATCTCAACCATCTAGAACCCAGCCAAATAGAAAATGCAAAGCAAAAAGTAAGGCTCAATTCGAACCAGAAAGCGATTCAGCCATTGGCCAACATTTGTTGGAATCCAATCAGTGCGCACGCAACTATTCTGATTCGCAGTTTAAAATCCTAACCACAGCTCGCTCTCAGTTTCACTTGAGTCTATTGGAAGCGGTTTATATTTCACGGAAAAAACCAGATTTGTGCAGGCAAAAGCAGTTCGTATTCACTCTACAACTGTTTCGGTAAGATCAAAGCCTGTTGGCATTGGATAGATTGCGTTTCTCCTTACTATCTTGCAATCCTCTTGAAACGCATTTCTCCTTACTGAAGAGTGCATTTCTCCTTACTGCAGAATGCATTTCTCCTTACTGCAGAGTGCATTTCTCCTTACTGCAATTGGTCTTTAAAAGATCCTGCTCACCACATACCAAACCAGACAGAGATCGCAACTGAAGAGTTCTGTCCGAAAAGCTTATTGCGAAAGCAAAATGAAATCGACTTTATTGAAAGTCATTTTCAAATATTAACGTTTAATCCGTTATTTTCTGCTTTAATTAACGGAAGTTAATAAAGTCCGTTAATTCGTTAACATTTTGCGTGTCATTTACATTTCGTTTTATTCACTCGCTTCTATAACACGTATTGACGCTGTTGAGCAGATTGTATGGAAATATTTACTGCTATGGTAGTCTTTTTGTGTTTTGGAAGTTACATTTTATAGTCTAATGTAATTTCAAGATAGAAATAAGGTCAAATGCACCAACGAAGCTGCAATCGGAAAATCTTTGGAAATTGCGAACAGCGATAATCAATCGACCTCTGAGGCCGCAGCTTATTATTTGTCACAAAAAGAGCTCCTTTCTTCGCTTTCTTCTATAAAACTCGTGCTAATACGCAACAAGTGCCACCAGGGCAAACTGGTTTGTACCGGTACGATGAATGAATGGTGCAAGATATTAACGATAAAAACCTTAACAGAACTTAACGGAAGTTACTTTAGTCCGTTACCAGAAGTTACTTTAGTCCATTAACAGAATTTAATTTAGTCCATTGACATGAAAAAACTTTTTAACGGATTAACGAGTTCCAGAAAAAGTTAGCTTCGTTACAAACGATTAACGGACTTGTGCCCACCTATGCTTTTTACCTATATGCACTACGTAAGATAAATTTCACGGTGAACATGAAATTTCTTAACGTAAATTTCCCCGATAGAGTTTGGCGTAACTAGTGCACCGATCAGTGTGCCTCCCGCCAAAATCGGGCAATATAACATATGAAAACCAAAAAAGATTCTATCAAAATTTTTGAGTGTAAGAAAAAACCAAAAGTCTTCAGCCACCCCAAGTCAAGCTAATTTCGATAAATAATTTAAAGTTTTTTCTGGCCTACATAAAAATTCCCCGACTGCAATCCAGCCATGATGTACGGTCTTCCTTTACTATTCTTGTTAGTGTTTATTGCAGACAAATCGCCCATATGATAGCACAAACACACATACAAAAGAAAAAGCAAACACAAACATTCGCTAAATAAAAAATCATACCACATTAGGCAACAGTTGGTTTACTGAGTCGAGGGATGTACCATACCCTCATACACTGTGTTACAGTACACAAAGTACTTTGATTCATAAAAGACATCCGAGTTTATCAGCTCATTGATCCAAAGATTAGTCGATGTACGACAGAGTTTAACAAAGTTGAAAAATTTGAAAAATGTTTAACAAAGTTTATAGAAAATGTGAATGTTAAGCGTACCAGTAGGCTACTCGACAAACAATAGCATTTGATAATGGCTCGTAAACAGAGGTGGAGTCCTCGAGGACACATTTTGAAGTCCTTGGCCTTGGCCTCGAAGCCTCAAGTCCTCGAAAATTGCCCTTCCTCGGCTCGAGGACAGCACTATTTTTTGAACAGTTGAAATTTCATTATAAAACGCCAGAAACCTAGCGGAAAATTTGTAAACATCTTTTTTGGTTTTCCTAACTCGGAGCGTAGGCAAGGTATGGGGGGCAGGGACCCTCCCAATTGAAGTTTCACCAATGACAAAAATGTGTCAAAAAAGCCTACTGTTTCTTCAGTTTCAGTTTCTTTTTAGCATTTTTCGCTGACAACAAGATAACTAATTAACAAAATTGAAGACCAAGGGCGCCGGGTCCCACTCAATTCAATTTTTGACAGCCAGTTTAAACGTATAACCCGGAGAAAATGAAGAGTTTTTGTCCTAAAAGTTGCTATCTCAGGCTTACATCTAGCCTTTTTGTGAACGTATAATGCATTAATCAGGGCCGGTTTTACCATAATATGACGCAGTACCAGCTAGGGGCCTCGAGCTGAAATCGTAAGATTTTTTTTATGCTTCACCTATATTTGGCAGAAAGATGTTGCGAAAATCTACAAAGTGCCAGGGGCCTAGCGTGATGTAAATCCGGCCCGGCAATAACTTGGTTAGCAGACGTAACCATCTATTGTACCATTTTTCAAAAACAATTCAGTATTTCACCTCCAACCTCGCCTGTTTTTACGCACAAAATACTTTTAAAAAAAATAGCCCTGGAAAATGCTGATTGAACAAATCATTGAACTTCAATTGAGGGGGCCTGGGCCCCCTAGCGAACATGTACTCCGACAACTGGTTATTTTCATGACAAAGCAAATCTCTTCAGGAAAATCTTCGAGTGGATTATTATTTACTGCTAAAATGCAGCCAGAGACAATGCACCTTACTTCCCCCTACCTGGACCAAATCACTTACAATTAAAATTAAACTCCAATATGCAAAATGTTAAAACGTGTTTTGGGCTGAAATTACAAGTAAAAGGAGGACTAAACAATTTGATTTTTTCAATTGGCTTTCAAATGTCAAAAATCTAGTGCTTTTAAATAGCTCTGAACACTTACGAAATGAGATCCAATGGCATTAAAATAGCTTTTTTTTCCAAAAAATTACAAAAATCGCCCAAAGGCTGGGGGCTTCGCCCCCAGACCCCCAAAGCCTTCGGCGGCTAGGGGCCCCGCCCCCAACCCCCCGTCTGTGATACATTTGAGTAACACTAGCTTTCTCAACACGTTCCCAAAATTAGATATTTGCATTTTTCAACAATTAGTTTAAGCCCTCTTCCTTTGCAAAATCCTGGTTACGTGCAACACATGCAACAACAATTTCAGATCTTCTATCCTACGATATCTTTGTCCCACAAAAACTTCCTCTTTGGAAAAATTTTGATGACATCATATCATGTCATTTGTGGTTTAAGCTTACCCCAATCAAAAATTCTGGGTACGCCAATGAATTGGAGATCGCCTGAAAAATATTTTTGAAAACCTTTTTTTTTTTTTTGGAGAACACTTGCGCCTGTGTCCTTGGTCCTTGGCCTTGGCCTCGAGCATTCCTGTTTTTGGCCTCGAGAGTGTCTGTCCTCGGAAAGGCTGTCGGATTTTTTTTGTGTCCTTGGCCTTGGCCTCGAGCCTTGTGTCCTCGACTCCACCTCTGCTTGTAAAATACCAGTAGACCACTGCTAAATGAGTACAACTGGGATAGCCTACACATGTGCGTGCCACCTCTGCCATGTTGATGTTGAGATAAGCAGAGTTATAGCATCTGCCTCGCAGTCATCAGTCTGCAGACCTGGGTTTACCATTATTACTAGCTCACAACCTCAGTAGGCTACCTGACTACCTGATAGAGACTCTTGCAAAAACTTCAAAAATTGGTATTCATAGCTTTCCTGCTAGACATTCCAGGTTCAGCTGTAAGCTGCTAGGTGCCATTGCCTTATAATTTTTGCATATTTATTCACAGAGTTGCCGCGGCCAGAAAACAGCAAAATGACCATAGGGTCTTAGAGTCGTTGCTACCAGTCTACTTCACCAGTAAAGCTTCACACTATCCCTTCAAGTGTTGAGCGCCAAGTAGGGAAGCTGTGAATACTGAATACCATTTTTTAAAGTGTTTTGGTATGGCTCGACAAGGGAATCAAATCCACGTCTACCGACTGTGAGACCAATGCTCTAACCACTAGGCCTAGGCCACCACGCTGCTGAAAGCATTCCAAAAAGATATCCACCGAAAAAAATTTTTGGAAACACTGAGTTTTGTTCTTTCCGCCAAAACCACTGTAGGCCTAATAGTTCAGAGAACTGTGGTAAGCCTAATGGCCTAATAGTTTAGAGATAGCTTATTTTTAAATAGTTTAGGCCTAACTATCTCTAAACTATTAGGCCTAATAGTTTAGAGATAGTTAGGCCTAATAGTTTAATAAGATTACAGTAGGCCTAATAGTTTATAAAACTGTGGTTTTGGCGGGAAGAACAAAATTCAGAGTTTCCAAAAACTTTTTTCGGGGGATGTCTTATGGTATTTGTTAAATATCTTTGTAAACGCAGCCTCAAAATCAAAACAAAAAACATCAAAAATTATAGTTTAATTTTAGCTGTGGTAAACCACCAGAATTGGCTGGATGATTCACCGCCTTTAACCTGACGGATTGTTTTTTTAGAATCAGAAACGAAGGCGTTGATATTTTTGACATTGTTTGGATCTCTACTTTTCTGGAGATTCCATAATCAGATATTTTTGAATAATTGCTGATTTTACAGTACCGGAATTTTCCACTTATTATACCCCCCCAGTTATTATACCATGGTATAATAACTGGAAACTGTATCCAGTTATTATACCATGGTATAATAACCCATATCGAACTTCCGTAGTGTGACCAGTGACCAAAAATTTGTCAAGCATCGCAATGGCAGCGTTGCCGTATGCATATCGACTGAAATCTTGGGGATAATTAGACAAGCACGTTCTCTTTGCATCAATTACCGGTATGTACCGTATTTCTTCTAGTAAAGTACTGTACCGGTAACTCGCCATAGCCACCACCGGTAGCAAAGCAGTGGCATTATTGCGGTCCGTCTTCTTTAGGCTAACATAACATAACATAACATAAGTTTATTTGCCTGAAAGTTGAAAAGCTTAAGCAAGACACACAAATGGGCACAGATTCAAAAACCCAATCAGGCCAGGAAGCACCGATGAACCCGGAGGTTTTCTAGTCTAGATGCTCCTGACAAGGCTGCTCTGCGCAAAAAAAGCTTCAAAGCTGCAGTACAGTATCGAAGGCCATTGGCTCCATTCGCGCCATCGTCGGCGTTGCGTTGCTTTGTCCTCAGATTAGACACTTTTGACAACTATCACTGCTTGTTAGGTCCTAACTAAGCACCAATAGAATTTAAATCAACTGAAACTCGAAGAAATTGCTACTTTTAGTTAGGTGACGTTTGCCCGTCCACTAGCAAGGAAATATAAGCTCAGTATGAAAAAACAATAATGATAAACAAAGCAGAAGAGCAGCAAATTTCAAAGCACAGTTCTTGTCAAATTATTTCAATTTATAGTTGGGGATAGTGTTGGTGGGATTAAACAATTACAGGTTCACAAGCAATTGACCAATGAGCAACCAAAATATTATACTGATGATAGCAATATAGTCACAGTTGGAAGAACACAATATATCATAGCACAAGTAAATTTTAGAAGCACAAGAGTTAAATTGTAAAGAGTAGTTATCAAGGCAAATGCATTAGTTCAGTTTCGATCAACCGATTTTTTTAGAACATTTTATTGCAATGGCACTGTCAACATTAAATCAATCATGCAGAGGCACCATCTCTATCTCTGCCACATGAATGATAATTCCTCTGCATGGATTAATCAAATTCTGCATGGATTAATTATATCCACATGACTGGTGAAATTGGCCAGTCATGCTCAGTTCTTTCCTTAGTCATTAGACTTATAAGTGCCAACTAAAAATTTTTTGTACCGTTTTTTAAAGGCATACCAACTTAAGTTTTTGTCAATGTCGTTAATTTCTTCCCATAATTTTGATCCTCTATAAATTAGCAAGTTTTTGGCTATTGATTTTTTGACTTGCGGCTTGAAGTATACTTGTTTACGCAGTTGTCTTGTATTATGAGTATGAATCGTATCTAATTTAACTAGAGAGTCGTACAAAGTCTTTGGCAATTTGTTATGATGAAGCTGATGCATAAATTTGCCTAATTCAAGTTTGTAAACATCGGAGAGTTTAAGAAAATTTAGTTTTTTATATAGAACAGTAATTGAACAATATTTTCTGGAATAGGTTATGGTACGAATAACATTATTTAACCGAATTGTCAATTCATGAAGTTGCATTTTGGCAGCAGTACCCCATATGAGTATACCATACTGTATTCTGGAGTATATCAGGCTATTATACAACATGCAGAGAGTTTTCTGGGGAACAAAATCTCTAATCTTGTAAAGTATACCAGCATACCGAGCCAATTGGAGAGACAAGTGATTTACATGAGAGGACCATTTCAAGCAATCATCGATATACAGGGTGGCCCATAAGTCACTTTACATTTCAGAAATTAAATAATTTTTTCTTAAATGACTATATTTAATTAATTCTTTTTTTATTACAAAGTTTAGAGTCTGTAAATTAGTTCTGACTTAGATACGAAAGATTATGTCTCTTAAATAGCCTCCATTCTCGGCTTCACAAACTTGAGCTCTTTTTAAGCTATTCTCCATGACACTTCTTAACATCTGAGGTGGTACTGAAAGAATTTCCTGTCGTATGTTTGACTTAAGTTCTTGAATAGTTCGGGGCTTATTGACATACACTTTGTCTTTAAGATATCCCCAAAGCCAAAAGTCTGATGCTGTCAAATCAGGAGAACGTGGAGGCCATTCAAAATCGGAATTACGAGAGATTATCCGATCCTGAAACATTTCAGTTGTGAATAAGATCCTGAAACTTGTGAATAAACTCATTGTCATTTCTTGCAGTTCTCTGAAACCTGACAGCATAATTTAGTCGTTTCTGAAAGTCTAGTGGTTGTAAAGATTGCACTAATTGAATTTTGTAAGGGTACATGTGCAAGTCTCTTTGAATACGCTGCAGAGAACTCCGTGAGATGCCAAGTTCTTGAGAACGCCTTCGAGTGGATGTGGTTGGATTCTCTTCAATGCTACGTTTCGCAGCTTCAGTATTTTCACGTGTACGTACTGAACGACCTCGTCCACTTCTAGGCTTATCACTTACAGAGCCATACTCTTGAAAACGCGCCACTAAGTTCATTATTGCAGGCCTACTAGGGGGATGTCGAACATTGAAATTGCGCATATACGATCTTTGCGTTGCAACAATTGACCGTCCATTTTCAAAGTAAAATTCAATTATCTTCACTCGTTGTTCTGTTGTAAACTTTTCCATACCAAAAATTTACAAGGATTATATTTTTAAATTCTGAAAAGAAAAATAGAAATATATTAATAGAAAAAAAATTATTTAATTTATAAAATGTAAAGTGACTTATGGGCCACCCTGTATAACCCCAGATATCTTACAGTTCTCTCTCTTTTCAGTGAAAAGGAGCGAAGTGATAAATTAAGATCAAACTTGCAAGGAGTATAGGGCTGCTTGTTGATTATCATGTAGCATGATTTGGAAAAGTTTAGTGATAGTTTGTTTCTTCTCAGCCAAACATCGATCTTGCTTAGTTCATTAGTTGCTTTGCATTGCAACTCGATGGGATTTTTATCAGCAAGCATAAGATAGGTATCATCAGCAAATAAAGTAGTATCGAACAAACTAGCATGAGGCAAGTCATTAATGTATAAAAGAAACAATAACGGGCCAAGGGAGGAGCCTTGTGGAACTCCACAAGTAATATTTGTTAAATCAGATCTGCAGTTGCCTATTTTTGTGTACTGATGCCTGTTAGTTAAGTAACTTTTAAGTAGTTGAAGAGATATGCCACGAATTCCAACATTACATTTCATTTTTTCTAGTAATACAGTATGGTCCACCGTATCAAACGCTTTTGTAAAGTCTAAAAACACGCAACATGTGTACAAATTATTATCAATGTTACTTAACAATTTGTCATATATTTCGCCTATGGTATGAATGGTTGATGTGCCTTTCCTGAAACCAAATTGGTGTTTAGTTAGTAAATCGTATTTTTCTAAATAAGAATAGATGCGAATGTAAATAAGTTTCTCTAAAATTTTATTGAAGGGAGATAGGAGTGATATTGGTCGGTAATTGGTACATTGATTCGGGTCCCCTTTTTTATGTATAGGCACAACTTCAGCAATTTTAAGCACATTAGGAAAGTCTCCTTGTTCAACACATAAATTGAAAAGTTCGCTAATGTAGGGAGAAATGACCTGAGTGCTGTATTTCAAGAATTTTGTGTCAATATCATTCTCTCTAACTGCTTTTTTTAGTTTCATGGAGTGTATAATTGAAGTTATCTCTTCAGGCGTGGATGGGGCAAAGAAAAAAGAATTCCCGATATTTGTTACAGACTCTGTAATTTGTGATTTGTTTACAGGAGGGATCGATTCAGCTAATTTTTCCCCAATTCCAGCAAAATAGCTATTCATCTTGTTGCAAATAGCAATTGGGTTTTGAAGTTTTCCCTCCTCACATTCGAGGTTGGTGGGAAAGGTTTTGCTTTTAGTTTTTAGTTGTGCCAGTTCGTTAACTATTTTCCACAAATTTTCTTGATTGTCTCTATTGGCGCCAATTTTTTCCTTATAGTAGTTTTGTTTTGCTGATTTAATTGTTCTATTCAGTGTATTGCAAAAGAGTTTATAGATTTTGAGATTTTCTTCATTGCGATGTTTATGCAGATTAACAAAAAGTTCTTTTTTCCGTTTAATAGATTTTAGTAGCCCTTTCGATAACCATGGCTTTCTATGCAATTTCTTTTCTTTCCTTGATGCTTTCCTTAGTGGAGCATTGCTATTAACACATCTGCAAAAAATATCCAAAAATTTTTCGAACTGAACGTGAACGCTTTCATTTGTGTTAATATTAGCCTCAATTAAATTATTTTGCAAGTTTTGCAGAAACCCTTCAAGTTCAAACCTGGACGTGTCTCGGAGATGCAAATATTTGGGCACCTCTTTCATGTTCTTTTTCACAAGAGTAGCAATAAAGGTTCCGTAATGATCACTCAAGTCAGATAAAACTACGCCACTAATGTAAGAATGCTTATTATCATTAACATAAATGTGATCAAGAAGGGTTTTCGAATGGTCTGTAATGCGAGTAGGTAAATCGATTGCACACTTGCATGGAGAACTTATCATGTTGTTCACGTATTTTCTAACATTATTGTTACTCTGAACCGCCGTTAAATCAATGTTATAGTCGCCGACCGCATAAAAGGGGCAGTGCTTAGAGTTCAATCTGGAAAAAATGTCATGAAGCCGTGCAGAAAATTCCTCATAATCACTCGTTAAATTAGTTGGATGCCTGTACACAACTCCTACAACAGCCGGACCTTTTTCAGTTTGAACTTCGATCCACATATCTTCTACAGAAGGCTACGCAATACTAATTGGTTTCTGTTTGAAGATAAGCGTTTCTTTAATGTAGAGTCCCACACCTCCTGCTTTCGTTGAGCTATCGCAATGCAAAAATGCATATCCAGTCAAATGAATATTTGAGTTGATTATGCCGTTGGTCAATTTTGTTTCTGTGATAGCAATAATGTCCGGTAAGACTGATAATTCCGACAGATACGATGCTAAATGGTCAGAATTTTTTTGGAGACTGCGAATATTAAAATGCATAATGAAGAGTGTTTCTGTTTGTGCACTCAGAAAGTTATTTAGCGATTGTTGATCGTAGTAATTGCAATTATCAAAAAAGTCAGTATAGCATGGATTAACTACAGGCGTTTGCGAAGTCAATGAATTACGATTATTAAGCTCTGAAGTTTCATAAGTGGTCGACCTAGATTTGCAGTGTAGACAAAGAGCGTAATTTTGTTTGGAGGAAGGATTAACCGCAGGGAGTAATTGTCGAGAGAGGCAGTTTTTGTGAAAAATTCGTAAACAGATTTCACAACTGTAACAACTTACTATTATCGCTTTCGCATGGTTTCGCACACATAGTGCAAATAGTTTTAGAAGTCATTAAGCTGTTGAATAGGGTGACACTAAGAAAATTACGTGCAGCACAAAAACAGTAACAAGCACATTAGACTAGTTATCCTTCTTACTTTTAACGCCATCTTGACTGTCAATGTTTTCGTTGATTAACAGGGGTTTGTAGTCTAGCAATCGAAAGTTCACATCAATGTCGAGTTTGAAGAGATCATCTGGTGATGACACCATAAGCCATTCTCCAACACCTTCATCTTTTCCATCCGTTAGTAGATTGCCGTGCTTGCGCGCAGATTTTTTCATGCGAATTCTGCCATTGTACGTGTGGCAAAGAACAAACTCCCCATCACAGTGATTCTTTACATAATTTAGCAATTTTGACCGCAGTGGGGTGATATCTTCAGTAATAAACGCAGTTTTAAACTTTTCGTCGGTGCTTTTCCTAAGGTTGGACTTTGCAAAAAGAAATTCGCTTCTTTTTTTATACGAAACGAATCTCGCAATGATCGGACGTGGTTTGGCTGCTGATGATCTTTTCTTCCCAAGTCTATGGGCTCGTTGAATATTACTAGATTCCAGGGTGATGCCTAAAACTTCGGCGAGCTTGAGAAGGGTAGATTCACCATCATCCTTTTGGCTTGCCGATTCGGCGATGCCATGAATGCGAATGTTTTCCCGTCTAGAATATTGTTGTAAGTTATCTGTTTCAAATGTGTTTAAGTTGAGAGCCTGCTTTAATTGATTGTTTTCAGTTTTTAGCTGCTTGATTTCAAGTTTGCTCTCTTCCAGTTCCTCTCGCAACTCTTTCATTTCATCTCTGAGACTAGCCACATTTTCATATATCAGAGTTAATTTTGTGCGATCCTCTTCACTGAAACTTCCTTGATTTGTTTTTTTTGTCATTTCAGCATATGTTGATTTTCTCTTGCTTTCGTTCAGGCTTTCTGGTGTAGATTTTCTGTTCTTTCCTTTATTTTCCGCCATTTTAATACGTAACGTTTTAGAGTGCAGCAGGGCAAAGTAAATGAGCTCCTGTCGCTAGCGCTGTCGTTGCAGAAATGTCGCTAGCGCTGTCGTTGCAGAAATGAAGCTCATTTACTTTGTCATAAGATTGTGATGTCATAAGATTTTCCTTCTTCACAATGATAATTCACATCGTCATTACTGGTACCGATAGGCCTATTACTTATTGTAGTGGTACCGTTACCATCTTTAAGTACCGGTGGAAAACACTAATTTACAATAAAACATGTTTTGAAATTGTGTTTGGTAAAAAATTCTTGTCAGAACCGTTGGGCAAGTACCGGTAGCCGACTGCCGTTTCCGGTTATTATACCATGGTATAATAACTTAGATCAAACTTTATTCTCAATTTCGTCATTTTCCAGTTATTATACCTGGTATAATAAGTGGAAAACTCCGGTACACGAAAAGTACTTTTGAGCGTCACCGTCTCAGCATTAGCTACGCGTCGGTCGTTCACTGAGTTTGCTGGCAAACTCCCATCTAGTTCATTGTAAATGTTAGGACTTTGATTGCAGTATGTGGCGAGGCACCGCTAAAAGTACAGGCACAGTACCTAAATCTCTGTAGTCTCTAATCACGTTGATGAAAGTGCGGAGTTATCTAGTGATACGGAGTTGTACTTGGTTGTACGAGCTTAGATTTTGCTTATTTCGTCTCGCGCTTCCCAACCCGCAACAATGATAAAAGTGCAACGCGTTTGTGTTCTAGGGTAGGCTATGGTAAGTTGTATGATATACCTCACAGATCAACTGTAGTATTTTAATTCATTATATTCAAGTGCTAAAAGCATAACGGACTTTGCCAGAAACTTGGCTTACTGGTATGTCCCAGAGTTGCCTACCACTCATTCTCAGCACTTTTTTTTTTAAATACTTTTATTTTTCTAAAGGCATTGTGGTTTACTTTAATCCAGCAGCAAATCAAGCAATTATGAATTGAGCAAAGACTTTGGACCTGGCAAAAATTATTTTAGGGCCACCAGCACCACGTAATTATGCATAAAAAAGATGCTACTCAGTACTGTACAGTAGCCTATTGCTTATGCCTACTGGCAGACAGATTAGTATGGTAGCCTAGCCTTTACATAGTGACAAAAACAGTTAATAACTGATAAATTTTTGGCAGTGGCTATTTTCACATGACCATCCAAACAAGTAAACGACTTGCCTTGTCTTGTAAATACTATAGGCTAGTAAAAATGGCCTAGTACCGTTTAGCGAACGTAGGTAGCTATTTTTGGCTTACGGTATTTTACTTGTTATAGGTCAGTAGGTCTACTAGTGTCTTGTAAAAATGACTTCTATAGTATATGTGGATTTTAAAGAGTAGCATCAAAGTTTCATTCCATGGGGTACCAGTGATCTCGTCACACAGTGATTTCTTTACAAAGTGAAGGTTAGGGCAATACAGCTCTGTGGATAGTTGAATAGTTCAGTGACTGCTGTTCTTGGTCAATGCTTTAATTTTAATACAATGGTAGTACAAAACGGTTAGCAAATAGGCCTATTCTGTCTTTTCTGTGTTAAAATGGCGTCTGTCAAGTACGGTAATCATTTGTGACAAAATCACTGGCAACCATTCCATGTTGGTTGTTAAGATTAAGAGCCTAGTCTATTATTGAAAGTTGTATTCTTGAACGGTGAGTTGCAGTTACCAGTATTACATTTTCAAAAGGAAGTGGCTATTTTGCCTCTAGAGGCAAAATAGTGTTTTTCCTCCATTTGGGTTAGGGTTTCGGTTAGGGTTAGGTTTAGGGTTGGGATTAGGGTTAGGATTAGGGTTAGAGTTTGGGTTAGGATTAGGCTTAGGGCGATTTTGGTACTTGCGGCAAAATAGCCATAAGGACTATTTTGCCTCCAAATGGCAAAATAACATGGGGCTATTTTGCCTCTAGAGGCAAAATAGCCACAGCCTTTTCAAAATCAGAATTCTGGCAGTCTGGGTCAAAGCTGGATACACTGCTGTATAAATTTAGTCTGAGGCTGCTAATAGTATTACATCCAGCATCTGACATTACCGTTAATAATTAACTATCAAAAAAAAACAAAAAAAAAAGGAAACGATATCCTAACCCCAACTTCATAGTGTGTTGTCTACACCAACGTGAGCTGAAATTAGTCTCTGATTTAAACTGCTAAGTTGGTGGATAGGCTTAACTCATTCTCCCAACTGCCAACTATACTTTTATCACTTTCTGTTCTACAGCCTATTACAGGCCTACTCAGTATTTGTAGATGTTGTGTGGTGCGGTACATATCAGTACTATCGCTGCATATCGATATAAAGCACTCTTCTAAGAGATGATACAAGTTTGAAGTGCTTCAATTTGCTGTTAAGTTACTAGCAAATGAAATTAGAGTGCAAGAGATAAATCAATCATGGATGATGGAAATTCAAGAAGTCATGTGATGATGATGCAGGGTGGAAGTAATACAATGCTTGGAATGATGCCAATGTTACAAGGAATGTCTCTTGGGAATTCTTCTACTGATATGAGACATTTATCATCACACAATAAGACGGATAAAGGTTAGATGTCTTGAGAGTTCAAATCCATTATTGCCTAAGATTTCTTTTTTAAACTTTAATTTCTCTACTTTTGACAAGAAAATTAAATTCAATATAATTCTTTATTGATCTTGACGACCTGCTGGAACCTTGTCAAGAACACTAACTTTTAATCTAGGTTGGGTTTTTTCGATCATTTGTCGGTAATTGACCTTAAGTTTTAGGGAAGGATTAAAATAAGGTAATCAATTCAGTCAAAATAACCAAAATATATTGCAAGATTTTGAGATTTAAAGCTAAAATCACGTTTGCAATAGTGGAAAAAACTGAAAAAATTCTGATATGACCAAAATTTTTGAATGAAAAATTCTACTCAGACTCTAATCACGTTTGTAGTCATAACAAATGAAATAATACTTTCATTTTTGTTCTATTTTTGAATTAAAACTATTTGGTTTAGGAACTTCCAATATTGAAATGATTGCGTCATTGGATTTGTGCATGTTTTGTTGATATTCTTATCATTTTCTAAGTATCGTTTTTGTGCAGATTCATTGACAAGTTCTAGAATTTCAACTTATAACAGAAGAACTAAAGTACGGACATCAAATAAATCAGAAAACATAAAAGGCGATGATAAAGTGATCTTATTACACACAAGAGTTCAGGACAGCTTTGCTGCAAATTTGGTCACCCTCATAAGTGACCAAGAAGGTGAGGAAAACATGAGAGTTGAATAGTTGTCAACAATTATGCCATTTCAAACAAACTTTTTTAATCAAGCACTGAGAAATTTTCCAAAAAGATAACTTTTTATTGCTCAAAAAAGGGAAAACTTCTCTTTCGTGTTTGCAAGTTTTCAAAAAATCATTTCTGCATTTTTAGGCTTCAGGGGAATAGATTGCTTGCAAAAAAAACAACAATCCAATACTGGTATCATTGCAATAGAGATCACGAATACTAACTTTTTCACTTTGTCAGTCATTGGTCTGGCTACACTTTTTTTTCTACAAGAATAAATAAATTTGGGGTTAAAGCTAGCTGTTTTTAAAGATCAAGCTGCAAGTAACAAGAAAAATGCCACTTTAATTTTCTGGTTATTATTGGATAGTACTTGGGTCTACTTAGAAGTTTTATAAATTTTAAATTTATTTATGCCAGATTGGCGGAGATATTAAGCTTTGAAGTACGCAATTTGCAAAAGCTTACTATCCATTAAGTGGCATCACTTTTGACAAACAATCAGCTATGCAGAAGCAGATATCCTGTGTTACCAGGGGGTAGTCTGTTATAAGTCGCATTAAAAAACTTGGGTAGACCCAGTCATAGGCGTAGATTTTTTGTTGATCCACCATATTCCTAGGAGGCAAAACTGTTTTGCAAAGTTTGGTTAAAATTATTGATTTTATTTCAGTCCAGAATTTCAGAATTTTTCCCTCTAATTTAGGCGAAGACCAAAAATAAAGAAAAAGAAAAAAGGTTTTTGCTGCATTCTAGTGCTATCTCAGTCCGGAATTTCGGATTTCTTGTTTACACCATGATTTTGTAAAATAATTTTATTAAATCTAAATTATGGGGCTTGCTTCCGATTGAAAGCTCGCATTTCCAATGAGTGCCAAGTCGGCATTACTTGCCAAAAAAAAAACGAGGAGCCAGACATATTTTGCCCCCTTCAATGTCAGACTCGAGGGGCTGCCACCCCTCGCCTCCTGCAAATCAACGCCATTGGGCATAGTTTTTAGTAGCAGAAATTTGGTCGAATTGCTTGTCAAGTTTTGTTAGTCAGCGTTGTTAGTTGCGCAAGTTAATAAAGGACATAGCAATTATCTGCATTGTCTGGTCGGCTACTACCTTCTAGCCTGGTGGATTCCTGATAATGGTTTGATTAGTGGATGCTAGCTAATGGTTGATTGATAAATAACCATAAAGCTGCATTCGCATGGGTGACTTTCAGCTGCGAGAATCAGCATTATGCCTTTTGTTCAAATTAAGAAAGAACGAAGAGCAATTAAGAAGGAAAAAAAGGCAAAATGCCAATTTTCGCTGCTCAAAGTTGCCTGTGTGAATGGTGCTTAAAGTGAATTAAAGCTACTTGCAGACTGATGCTAGCAGCAGACAGTTTGTTACTTGCAAATTTAACACATATGTACTGTACATAAAAAATACTGCTGTAACAGTGTCAGGTTATGGCTCTATGCTGCCTGCTTCACTTTCAGAGAGGATCTCTGTGGTTGTCATTGGCAGAGGTTCATATTGATATGGTAAAACAAGTGTGGTGGGGATATCAGTTTTTTTTTAATTTTTCTGCTACCACTATTGCTTTTAAGCCCTGGCAAACTACTTATTCTACAACGTTTTATTTTATGTTTTTATTTCACTAGGAATGCGCATGCAAGTCAATCAAAGTAACAAATAAAATTTAAAACTTGATAGTCCAATAACTTTGAAGCAAAATAAGTTTAATTCCGGCAGCAATTTGAAATTAGAGTAGCAACAAATGACTTATATGCAGTGTACAAAAATATCACCAATGCTGTTTTGTCTTACACAATGTTTGCATTTAGAAATTGGCGTTTTTCTGCTCTTTATACTACTATTTTGTAAGCAAAACAATTACAAGTTCATATTTTTATTTGCTATTTCAATAAGGGTTATCATCTAATTTTTTTGAATAGTTTTTATTTGTTATGGTTTTTATCACAAGTTTACATTTTCTTTGCTGGTAACACACAAGACAACAAGATTTCTTGCCTCCTATTTGTAATATTTAACAGCTAAAAGGCGAATAATTGTCATTATTGCAAAAAGCAAAAGCTAAAATCCCTTGTGCTTTCTGCAGTAACGGTGCAGCTGTTGTTCAAAAATGACGTCATAATCACACAATAGAGCTAAATCACAATTTTTAGTTTTTTTCTTGACAAAATGACTTTTTGATAACCAATAAAGCGTTAAATGTTGCTGAATAACTTTTTTTGACGTAGCGATTAGAACTAAAGTAGCAAGTTTACCTTGGCACTTGATCTTAAACTATCAAAAATTTTCAATGTCGTTTTCTCAATAATTATTTTGAAGAATAAAGTGACTTAAATTTATTCTTGCTTAGTAATTTTAGGTTGTGCTGTGTGAGAATTTTTTAAATTGTCAACGCTGCTAGAAAAAAAAGCAGTACAATCCATTTGCCATGGATGCGAAAATCTGGTTATTTTGTTGCGATGCAGCAATGTATATATAACAGAAAGTGATTTTGAAATTTAGTTAGTGTTCTAAATTATTTTGTTAATATCGAGGCTGGCATTCTTACTTTGCGCTTAATTTGTTCTAAAATTTTGAGGTAAAATGAGCCGTGTGTTCTTATAACATTGTTGTATTGATCAAAAAGATATAATAACTGTATTGAGTTTGAAATTGTATTATAAAACAGAACTAAATTAAGCAGTAATACATAAAGCAAATAGACCAGCCAAAAAGGGACCATTTCAAGGATATTGATATTTGATTCAAGTGGTAATCTAATGAGAATGAATTCATTTGGAGTTGACGACAAAGTTTTTTAGGAAAAGTGCTTAATTATCAGAATAAGGTGTTGTTAAACTGCATTTGCAAAGCACTGTTAAATTAATGGTATTTTGGTAAACCTATGGGATGGCAATTTTTTTTTGCCACTCGATATGCATTTATTCCTTCAATGGTTTTGACAAGACAATCTCATGATTAATAATGTTTCCAGTGAAATTTAATTTTAGTTCGTATTTTTCTTTAATGAATTTTCACAGTCTAATGAACTCATTTTTAGCTCAAAATTTGCAATGTTGTGTAACGTATGGAAAGCCATGTGGATGCATTCGAAAGTACATACTAGCTGGACCGCAATGGAAGGAAAGTTCAACTCCTAATTTAAGAATCACTGCAATGAAAGACAAGTAAAGAATTCTTGTAATTTCCTGAAATGTTCAAAACATTGTATTCTTTGTAGTGATTGAATTGTCCAAGATTTTCGCTTGATGAAGTCTTAGATTATTATGCTTATCAGATTCTTAGTAACCCTTAAACAACTTAAACGAAGACTAAAAGCAAGATCGATGGATGTATAGAAAGTTAGGCCAATCGCATAAGACTTGATTGGCGTTGACTCCATCCTTCTTAATGGAGCCATTTCAGAGATGTTCTACATCAAACACGACGTAAGGGTCTCTAATGTTATTTTTTATTGGTAACCCTAATGTTGATAACCTTAGCATCGATAGTGACACCATCCCAGTTATAACCTAAAGCAATGCCGCTGTTAGGCTACTGCATTGAGTTGTTTCACAAGTGAAAGGCTAGTAGAGTAGTAGGCCATTGTTCGCAACTTTGTTGGAAAAGTTTATTATAGGGTCACGAAATACTGGAATGAAATAAATACTCGGGTACTGGTAGTCTTATTATTAGGTATAAGTTTTTACCTTGTAGCCTAGTAATAGAAGCCGTATTGCTAGGCTAGGCTATGATTAAGACCTAAATGTAACTAAGAGCTTGATTGTTACTGAGATCGCTTGGCTTCCAGACAATCTACTCTTTTTACTAGCTCGTATCTGTTTTGCTGACAAGATTAAACTCATAATTGCGACTCAATGCAGTAGCCTTATAGCAGCGTTGCTTTAGGTTAGAACTGGTATGGCATCGCAAATGATACTAAGGCTATTAATGTCTGAGTTGCCAATAAACATTACTACATTAGAGGCCCCTACGTCGTGTGTGATGTTGAATATCTCTGAAACGACTAAGTCAAAAAGTATGAATTCAACGCCTATCTAGTCATACGATTCGCGTAACTTTAAATAGCCCCATTGAATTTGCTTTTAGTCTTCGTTTAAGTTTATGCTTAAATTACCCAGGGAAGCTCATGAAGTCAATCCTAGCAATTGAAGTAGCCAGCTAGAGAGCTGCTGTGGTGTATCAATAAACAAACTCTATGCTGTGTTTTTGATTTGAAAAGATTTCATAACAATGATACTAATAGTTTGTTGAATATTCCGGTAACTTTACGAAGTGTGTATAACGCTATGCAGCGCCAGAATGAAGGGAAATTGGTCAAATGTAATTACCAGGACGTAATTAGCAGAAGCTTGTATTCAGGGAACTGGACACTATTGTCGGTAATGACTTCGCGATGCTCGGTGAAGTTGAAGTGACTCGTGCTAAAGAACTGTTGGATATATTGAGACATGCTGCTGAGTTGAAAAAGGAAAAATGCTATGTTACCACTGAAAATGTGGATGGAAAGCCTGTGAAGGAACTAAGGTAGAGCAACAATTCAATAAAATTACTACGCAAGCAAGATTGGACTAAATGTCGCGAGTTGTAAGATAAAAAAAATTAATTATTGGATATTTTAGTGTGGTTTGTGCTTTGTCTGTTAGATGAAATTTACAAGTGAATAAGTTTTTTAAGTTAAGAATTACTCAGATTTGCGATTGTAAACAAACAAAAAGTTGAAAGCAGAGCTGCAGCAGCCTTATTACACTGTAACATCAATAATACTACTCGTTGCGGAAGTCTCAAAAATTTCTTTTCTAATGTTTTCATCAAACTTGCTTGTATCATTATGGCAAAATTTTGTTGGTGAGTTTCGTATTTATGCTCGTGCTTATTGCCTAGGCTCGTCTCAGTGATTGTTTAAACAAATTTTTAGATCATAATGTCACCAATTTTACTTTAGGGGCATGATTGGCCTTGGCAATGGTCGAAAACGTTCAAAAAAATACGAAGATTTTGTATTGGATAAGAGAGCAAAGTTGCGAGAAGAGTATTTCCTTTGCGAGAAGGCTGCGCAAAAACTACTTGGATATTCAATTAACTTCTTGTACAAGAAACTTAGAACAAATCCTGAGGTAGGATGCAAATTTTGTTTACAATGTAGAGTCAAGGTTCGTGTCATTGTTACTATGGCAAGGTTCGTGCCATTGTTACAATGGTTCAAATTCAAATCAAATTTCACTCGTTTAAGTTGATTATTATCTGACAGTGTTTTTTTTTTAGGCTAAGGTGCCTTGAAAAAGTTTATGGGTTTTTATGAATCTGTGTGTATCTTTTAGTTTGCGTGGTTAATTTTCTAGTGGCAGTGGGACAGCATTTGAAAATCTAGCCATCACATTTGTGATACCAGCAAATTAAATTTTCGTTTTGTTTCTTTCTTGCTTTATTTGTTGTTGTTGTTGTAGAGCATATTTATCCTCCAGACAGCGTCACTTATTGGACGATCCACACACTTTTCATTACAACGACTACTTCCTGATTGGAGGAATCCGCACCTGCTTAGGAGTTTCCGATGATCCAATGTTCCTGTGTTCTTGTCCACTGAATTTGCTGCTTGTTCGAAGCCACCAAGCAGAGATAATCATCGTAAAGCGTCTTATCCAAGGACGCAACAACGTGACCAGGGTGCGAGTTGAACCTAGACCATTCGATCAGGGTCGTCGTGAAAACGACGCCTTTACCCATTCGGCCACGCTGCCGACGTGTTTTAATTTTAGTTTTAATTTAATTTAGCGTGTTTTGATTTTTTTTTTGTTTGAACAACATTATATGTTATTGTAAATGGAACTTGACTACGAATTCAACCCAGTGTAACAGTTTGTTGGTGATGTTTCGCTTTCAGTATGTTGTTATGCAACTTAAAAAGGCTGCTTGTCGAACAGCTCTATCATCTATCATAAAAACATTGAAAATCTGACTGAATTTCAATAGCATTGATTTTTATCATATATTGGTTATTTTTCAAGCTGCTTACGCGTTTTTTTCGGCACTTGCAATTACCTGTCGACTTTTCACCTTGAGTTTTTTGGTTATATTCTCTTCTAGGTTTATTTTGTTGTGCAACTTGCAGCGTACTGCATCCTTATTTTTTGGGATCGATTTTTGTTCTTTTGCTTTCAGTAGATGATGGCGTTTTGTTAACACTGCTGAATTGATAGTTATACCATAGTGAAGCTAGTTGTTTTAATTGGCTTAACTAGTCTACAACACCGATTTTCTTTACATTCTTGTTCACAACTTATTACGTGATTCAACTTAGGCAATTTACGCCAAAAAGTCACTCCACAATCAAGCAGTGAGGATAATTGTAATAGTTTGATCAGGAGTTATCTCTTAATGTTTTTGCAGAGAACTTCGCGACTTGTTGCAACCAACAAAGCAGAAAGAGCTGCCAAAGGTCCACGCAACCTTATTTCATTGGAACAACTGAGAAGTATGGCCAACAACCAACAAAGTGCTGTAAGTAGATCATGACTGGATGTTTGAACCCATTTGCATGTCTAGTTCCTGGGCCTCTACTAACAACACTTTAACAGTGGCATAGTTCTTGGCCAGAACATCAATCCAGTGCCGCTCCATCCAAATGTATTGCATTTGATTGAATTGATAAGGGTATTTATAAATAGAGGGTTGGCTACCTTTGGCCGTAGAATTTTTTAAAACCGACTTGTTTTAGGTTTATTTTCTTGGATTTATTGATCGATGGAAAACTGATTTATAGCTCTGTTCTGCCAATATTGATTGTTTGGGAAAATAATTAGTACTCTAAATTTCATAATATCAGAACCATAAATGGCTTTATGGTTTCAAAAGATCTGAATTCATCTCAATTAGATTGAGTGCGTAAGTCATCTACATAAGCTCGATCTCCTTGTACCAAATACCCGTAGCAGGCATTTATTAGTGCATGAAAATTTGGAGGATTTAAATCTCCTGGAATTAGTTTGGCCTCAGCGGAGAGGCGGGCTGCGTGTCAAAGTGTTTCGTATAAAGAGCATATAAGAAGCACGGCGGCTTGGTGATGGTTCCTGTTTTAGTTTGCAAAACAAACTACTGAATTGTTCGTTGTAGTGAGAGCGGTCTGCCTTCGTTAGCTCCAACGCTTCTTAAACTAACATAAATGAATTATTAATGCCGTTGCATTTTCGCAACATTATTAGGAAACTATTGCTGTCGTATTACTACTCAATGTGTGCTATATTATGCTGTGCATTTGTCACTCTTAGACTACGTATAGCTGATGAATTCATCACTCTGTTGGACTGTTGGTTTACTAGATCCCGTTTATTCTATTAAGCTTGATAGTCTTTTTACATTTATTAATAGAAACCTGAGGTTCAGTTTTCTGGCCGGTCAAATCCGGCGCCATTTTCTTGTATTTTTTCTCGACACATTCTTTCGCCTCCCGAGGCCAAATGACACAAAAATGAACCCCGCAAAACGTCTTGCAGTTGTTTTCGGTGAAATACATCGATCGATTGTAAAGGAGATTTCGATTTTTATATGATTTGGTTAATCTTTTTCTGCCACTTTTGGCAGCGTGGCCGAGAGGCAAAAGCGTTGTTCTTACGACGACTCGAATGGCATGATTTGGACTCAACCGCACCCTTGTCACGTTGTTGCGTTCTTGGGTAAGAAGCTTTACGATAGTTATCTCTACTTGGTGGCTTCAAACAAGCAGCAAATTCAGTGTGCAAGAAATCCACTGGAATATTGGATCACTGGAAACTCCTTAGCAGGTGCAGATTCCTCCTAGCACAAAGTAGTCATTGCAATAAAAAGTATCGTATCATGCAAAAGTTGGCATCTGACGCTGTCCGCATGTCTGGTAACAGGAGGATAAATAATCAGTACAACAACTTAATTATTTCGATTTTCGTTTTTTTGGGCGTTTTTAGACTGATTTGTGGTTTGTTTCGGCACTCTTCCGGAAAACAAAATACTTGTACTAGTGAAATGCATGCTACCGAATGGGCATTTCACGCAATAATCATCTTATCATTGGTGAAACTGCCTGTTGGTATCTGGTCTTAGAACTAAACTTTCTTAGATGTTTTACAACAAAAATAGTTGGTCTTATGAACATTTAACTCTTTAAGAAAGATAGCAAGAGCGATGTATCTTAAGATTTTTAGAGCATTTCAAACTAACAATTTTATTGGAAAAGAAACTACAATTGTCATAAAATCACAACTAACGATGTGCTTTTTTTTTATTGTTTGGACCAGAATCAATGTTGCTGCCGCAATTGCATATCATGGTTGGTCAAGCAGCATTTTGATAAGATTGTAAACTGGCGCAAGAGACTGGAAGGTAGTGGTCAACGTGTCGCACAAGAAATCGTCGCAGAAGTTTTACTCGTATCAGGTATACGTGAGTATAGTTCAAACACTTCGAACCTATGCATTAGAGTACTATATTACCACAACCTGCGAGTTGAGAAGTAGGAGTACGGGTCAGGGATGGTAGTGAAAAGGAAGTCTACGAAAACTGATTGCCAACTACACTAATGTTGGTAGATAGTTGGTTCGCACTCAGTTCACTTTGTTTGGTGAAAAATCGTGTTCACAGACCCGTCCTTGGATTTGTTATAATGTTTCTACAGGTACAACTTGCCAAAACTTACTGGTTTGAAAAGTAACCCTAGTTGCATTTATTTCCCTAGGGGCAGGGGAGCCCAAAACCTAATTTAGGATGAATTGAATTTAGAAAAAGACTGTTTCACAGGAAATTCACCAAGTGTAACCCAAATTCAAATTCTTGCTCTAAAACTAGCCCTAAACCTAACCCAAACACTAATTTTAATCCTTAAAAAAGTAAATAAAAAGTGTCCGGATGAATATTCCGCATTTTCGTTTTATTCTTTTCAACTTAAAAGTTTTCAGTGAAATAGTAACAATGTTAAATATATTCAGCATTCTTTTAGTACTTACGGTGCCTTTTTCTTACATCGCTGATATGCTTGAGTGATTGTCTTGTCTTAAATGATGATGTTTGTTTGTCTTTGATAAGCGGGGATTTTCGGTCATGCAACGTCAATTGAGCGTACCAATCTCCTTTTCTTATCACTGCCTTCGAAATTTTCATGCATTAAACACATTTGCATTATGTATTTAAATTTGTACTGTACCCATAAATTATTTTATTTAATGTTTATTCTAATGAACCACTGTGAAGAAAGTGATACAGCATAGAGAATAAATAAAACGTTAAAGCGAATAGAGAAGATTTGAGGTGCTAAGACTATGTAAAATACTTCAAAAATGCACCAATTATTGTTTAGCTGCTTTTTTTATGAGGGTTTCTCTCACCCCGTTCCTAGCTATTGAAACATTGTGAAATATTTGAGCTTTTCGTAAGAGTTGTTATGTCGGAAGTAGGGCCGTAAATAGAGTGGCACTAGGGTCAAGGGCGTCGGCAGAAAATTTTTCAGGGGAGGGCCAATAAGAATACAACCAGTATTAACTACTAAAAATGGAAAATTTTTTGAAATTTGGTAGGTTTAAGTGAGGTTGTGTGAAAATCCAGAGCGAGCCATGACCCCCCTTGCTGACGCCCATGATTTGGGTCATTCGCCCAGGTCTTCTTCCCGCAAAAAGTGCCTCTCGTTTGAGCCAAGTCAACTGATCGCGAACCAACGGTTTTGTTACATTGATTTCGTCGCTGTGATTTCGTCACAAAGTGAGGGTTTGGGCAAGATGGCTCTGGGGATAGTAAAAATATATTTAGGATCGCCCTTCTCAGCCATTCGACGTTGCTCGCGGTCAGTTTGTCGCGGTCAGTTGTCGTGAACCCCTCTCGTTTGGTATCTGCGTGATTTAGCGACTAAGAAAAACTGACGACCAATAAAAGATCTCTGCACTTTTTGGACAGTATTTGGTACTGCATAAACTTGCTCGTTTTTCCAGCTCGCCTACTGACCCAGTGTGCCCACAATCTGAATCTGCATTATCTGAATTCAAATCCTAACTCTTAAATTGTATTACGCAATTTGCCTTTTGAGTGCTTCTTTAAACCAGCGTCATCTTTAATTTTTACATTCGTCCTTTTTAGCATCTCTGGACGGACAGAACAGCTTCTGTCAAAACCTTGTGCACTGGGTGACCGGATGTAGTTTCAAGAAAATTCGTCGTGTTCGAGATCATCTGAAGAAAGATCCGAAAAGTTTGCCGGAACATGGGCTGAAAAAGTATTGGAAGGTAAGTAGAAAGTGCTGGTCCACGACAACTGGCCGCCACAAACTGGCGCGAACAAACCGACCGCGCACCAACTAACCGCCAACTAACTCTAATGTTGGCGGCAGTTGACTTAGTTCGAAAAATACCGTGTGTTATGTAAACTAGAGAACGTTTTCTATGACTGGACCTAGACTTTTATGGATAGTTTGAATTTTCTCGGCGGAATTTCTTTATATTGACGAAATGTTATCTTGAACATTGAAATTTACGAGGTTAGTTTCGATTATGTGTTATGATATTGCTGCGTCGAAACGGAACTAAAGTTGAACAACCAGCCAAAAAGCTTTCTTTAATGAGTGCTTGAAAAGAGCAAGCCTTTTTTTCTCAAGGATTTTTTGTCCTCTAGGAATCAAGGACAACGTTGTTCGATCTTGGGTCGGTGTAGGATATCGCCTTAGTTTAAGTCAGCTTTGTCGTGCACTTTAATATATTTAATTGAACAGTAGTAGATATGGTAAAGCGACTGGTGGTAATGAGAAATTATTTTGCGGCAAATGTTTACTGGAAGACAAGTATTTGGCAAATTGTTACCCCGCTTTCTAAATTACGTTTGTCGCAAATGTCTTGCTAATATGCAGAAATTTTCCCTGTAGCAGTATTTTTGGTTCAAACTTTCTCTTATCAGCCTACTCATCTTGATTTAACTGCGTGTCATGCTTATTATGACGTACATTGAACGCATCAGTCAAGATTCAAGAATTTAGATATTGTGAAAAAATGCAGGCTCTTTGCGTTACCAAACCTTTCGATACTGTTCTGGTGTAGTTGGTCTATTGGATTAAAAACCTCATCTTTGTCTTAACATACGAAAGCAAAACCGGTGTTAATCGCTTTGTAATTATTGTATTTGAATAGTGTTAGCTTTAAAAACTTCGAAATTCCCATCTCGTTAACGAGTTGAAAGAATTTTTTTTCTCAATTTTGACCGAAAAAGCTTCTTTCTGGCTTTTAAAGGATGACTGTCAGATCAACGACTAATTGAATACAGTATAAGTGATGTAGAATTGTTCTTCGGCAGTGATAAAACCTACTATTTTTGGCCTTCTAATCCAGTGCTTCCCAAACTGGGGGCGTGACCCCCCAAGGGGTCGCGTAACGACCTTCAGGGGTCGCAATGAGTGTACCAATTTTTAAAAAGAAGTGTAAAATTGGTATACTTTCAGCGACCCCTGACTGTCGTCAAAACTCGTGGAATTCTGCAATACGTCATTCTTAACTTAGCCGTAGATTATACTTGAATAGGTGCTATTAAATAGTGAGACTTTGTGGAACAATATATAATATGAGAAGACAGCAGATAAACTTTTCCCCATTTGTATCATGGAGCACATCTGGATGCCTAACTTGTTTTGTTTTGTCACTTTGGTCTATGGCATAATAGAACTATGCAGACCAAATTTAATGCTTGTATAGTGCTGTGGTCAGTAGCGTAGCCTGAGGGGGGCGGGGGCTACAGCCCCCCCATTAGCCTGCCGAACAAAATGCAGAATAAGGAGAATACCACGTTTTAGCACTTCTGAGACTGTCTTTTGTACTAGAATAGACCAAAAAATGATTTAAAGCATATTTTGAAATGTTTATTTAGAGGGGTAGGGCTAATTTGTCAAAAATGAAACTCATAAATCAGAGAAAAAACCTTGAAAAATAGCCAAAAATCGGTATTCAAATTTGATCGCATATTAAAAAAGGCTTAACATAGGTTTTATTAAAAATATGTAAGCTCAGGAATAGGGGAGGGGGCTATTCAGTATTAGTTAATCACCAATCTCTTCTCTCAAACTTCCTTCCATTAGCCCCCTAAGTATATCTTTTTCTATGAAACATAAGCGAAATAGATTACTCTTATAGAGTTTTATTGAACTACCGGTTTAGGATTTTATGATTTACCAGCTTGTAAAAAGAGAACTGAAATTCTAGCAATAGAACTGAAATTCTAGCAATCTCACATAGCCCATTTATGCAACCACTATAATCATATTTTTACACTGCTAACTTCTACGCCGCGTTTTAGAAGCATTAATTTTTATCAAACTAGGCCTAAAATTAGGTTGTTTTTGCAAAAAAAAAAATACAAAAGCATCAAGCGCTGGGGGCTGCTCCACCAGACCCCCGTCACACCCCTCCCCATTGCAGAATTCTGCATACGTGCCTGGCTGTAGTACTGGTAGTTTAGTAGAGGAGTAGGAGCGTAATATATATAGTTGAGTAGAGGTATAACTACCATACTTTTACTACTGGTTAGATTCTAATCAATGGATAGCTGGTTAAAAAAGTGGCTCGATAACGGTAGTGAGCCTACTGCAGATTATGTTGAAGCAGCGGTAAAGACAAATGCAAACAGAGTGTTTGCAAATGTGTTTACGTTTTATTATTTACTTCCATTAAATGATTACCACAAATACACAACTCACAGTGCTTGTTATTTTAACCGAGAAAGATCGCGGAAATTTTTACAAGATTAAAGGGGGTCGCGAGCAAAAAAGTTTGGGAAGCCCTGTTCTAATCCATTACAAACTGTTGCAGTGTTGTAGACATTGGCTTATTAAAGCACGACTCGCTACGTGAAATCTTTCGCCGCCTTTTAACATCGTTCTGGAAAACGAATCCGTGCCGATGTTTGAAGGATCTGGGAAGCATTTAGCTCGTTTTTTCCTGTTGATACTAAATTGTTTCCGCTCGTGATTCGTGATGAACAAAAAGACATTGTGATATCTTGAAACGACATTTTATGGTTCACCTCATTTCACGACTTGTCGTTTTCGTACTGAAACCACGTCTCCTAAAGTCTCTTCTTCACTCTGGTTTTATTACGAATTCACAAAGACAATTTAATTTGGTTTTGGGTTGCAAGCTGTAGCGGAATGCACTCGGGTGTTTAAGCTTTTTTGGGGGTCAAAAGTCAGCAAAGCGATTTTTGTTTCTATGCCGCTTGATCTTCGTACTTGGTTTTTGACACTTCTGCACCGACTTCAATGTTTTCTGTCGTAAAATGGGATTTGGTTTTTGCCGTTTTTTCACAACTAGGATTTCGTCAGTTTGCTTTCGCGTTCTAGCAATTTGAATTGCGATGAAATAAGTGTGGAGCAGGGAACAAGTTACCGAGATTTAGCGGGAGATTTCGGTTAACATGTCTTTTGCTGACTGGTTATTGCCGTTTTTTCCGGTACCAAAGACGAAAGATTTATTTAAATGTTTTGGCTGGTGTAGGGAGAAATTCATTTAAGCGATCGATGCTTGATGGACAAATTATAATGGTTTTTGCGATTGCCGTATTTCGCCACCAGCTTGGGCAAGAATTATTGTATTTTGCATAAGCATATTGTATATTCTTTACAGTTTTATCGAATTCGATTGGTTAAAAGATTGAAGGAAATTTTAATGATGTGATTTTCTCGAGTTTTGCAACGTTTGTTAATTTTCGAATCAACGCATATAACGATGTTTTTATGAATCATCATAACATACTGTAGCATTTCCCGTGCTTTCTCGCCAATTCGCGCTTTGCTAGATTGATTTTCGTCTTAGTTTTGCCTGCTTGATTTATTGTATGAAACCAGCATAACTGACATTTGCCTCGAGCTAAACGCAAAAATGCTAAGGACTTGCGATTTTTTAAGAAAAAATTTTTTTATAATACGTACTACGTGGTTTCGACCATTATATAAAACCGTGTAATGCTAACTGGATTTTAACCAGTTTAATTTCATATTTCGACAGGTCTTTTACGGTTTTAAGAATAATTGGGATCCTTATTCAGTCCTAATCATGTCTCTCAAATTTTAAGGTGCATTAAAATACAATTTTAACAAAAACTCGTTCTAATTCCTTAGTCGATTCATATGTATATTTTCAATAACATCAAATTCAGTTAAGGGGGTTCAGGGCAAGAGCACTTGGGATATTGTTTCACAAAATATATAATGATTTAATGACAATAAATGGATTTGAGCCTCGCGACACGTTTCGTCCTTGCTCATCAGGCGACAAACGAGTATTTTGTTTGACTGTAATAGCCAAAGAAAATTGTAATTTGAATAGGCCCCTCTTGCCGTTTCTGCATGTCTCCGAGTGCAACATTGCTACTTCAAAACTTTTCGCCTACAATTGCCGACCACCGTTACCTAATACTTACTGGCTACTAAAAACCTTCAAAATTTGCCACTGTTATGAAGCCATTGCTAAAATCTACCTGTTATTAAAATCTACAACCTAGGCCTACTTACTGCTAGCATTTGCAGTTTGCTCTGCATGAAGTTAAATTTGAAATCGATCATAAGTATAAAAATTATTACCGAGTATAGAAATTATTTTAAAAAAATGCAAAATATTGTACAACATTACGTACGGAGCTTACGCAATGGAAAATTTTAATAAGAGACCCCAACGTTATTCTAATTAAAATTTTCCGTCCGCATTGCACTATCTCAGAGAGTGCTCAAAATGAAAAGTGAGCTGATTCAAATTTTAAGAGAGGCTAAGACAAGGGTCATAGTCAAGATTTCCCCCAACTGAGAATGTTCAAACTATTTCATGAGCTTATTAAATCAAATTCAGTTAAGGGGGTTCAGAACAAGAGCACTTGGGACATTGTTTCTGGGTTTGTCCTTTTATCAGCAGCGAACAGGAAGAATACTGGTTGGCTGAAAGACAGAATCGTAAAACCTGCGCGAAAATTATCACTTGTGGTAACTTCCGTACCCAGCGAGAGTGCTCAACCTAACCAAATCGCAGATCTCATCAAGAAGCTAAATATTCTTAATTACTGTACGGCCTGGCGTTTTGGGGTTTGTCTCTTCATCAGCCGCGGACAGAGTATACTGGTTGGCTGAAAGAATGTATATATATTTTGTTGTTTCATTACGTTGACGCTTCATTGCAGCTGCTGTTGTAGAGCATACCTGAATCGCTGTTCGATCTAATTCGCGGGGAAAAATGCGGTACTGTTACCCCTTAATAAAATCTGTACTATCTTTCCGCTTCCATCGTATCCATGGTAAGTGCGATGGAGGCAGAAAGATTTTATTGAGTTTTCTACTTAGGTTTTAGGTCATCATTTATCTTATCCAACTTGAGTAAATTAAAAGGTGTATTGCATGTTCAATTGCATTCAGTCTATTCGTATAGATTTGAAAAAGTGGATTGTGTACAAATTGACGTTCTAATAGAAATGTGTCGCATACCTTCGTTTTAACTTGATCAATAAATTTTATTTAAAACCTAATGCTCCAAAGGTTAAGATAGTGTACGCTTACCATTCAGCTACGCCATCCAGAAGTATTACTGTTCCAGATTTGTGTTTGGACTTATGGTTATTTTAACAACTTGTATATATCCGTTGTCTCCTGAAACTAATGTTTTTAGAAGATGGGTATTCTCTATATTCTTTATTAAATGTAGTTTTTTTCGAGGCTTGATTTTGCGATAGGAATGGCATGAAAGTTTCTATTTATATACTGATTTAAGTTTATTTTGAAACGCACAAATAACTTCGTGAAATTTGCTCATTTTCGCTGTTTGATTTCAAAGGAGAAAGGGCGGAAATCAAAACCTCGAACCGATGACCAAAGCAAAAGCATGCTGCTCAAAACGGAGAAAAGAGAATCCTTTGCAACTGGTGGCCAAGGCTTGGAACGCTTTCCAATGTCCTACGACGCCAGAGGTTCCGACCCAAGCAACCTGAACAACAGTAATAATCGGTATGTATTATCGTGGTTGCAGTTACATAGTTCATATTATCACTTTCTCTGTGTTTTCGTATTTAGAATTTCACACCTCTTAGTATTTTATTCCATCAGCCAAATTTTCCCTTTACTCGTCATTAAAATAGTTCAAAAAATTTGGGCTTATGCATCATTATGTAGGCCAGAGGTGTACGCACTTGTGAAACGACGGATGAAATTTGTCTGTACTGTGGAATGGCGAATTGTGCGTTGACAAAAGTTAATTTTAACATTGTTTGCACTTTAGCATTGATCAATTTTTTTTTTTAATTTTTTGACGCACTCGTAATTACTGTACAAACGCTGTTTTAGGACTTGTATGCTAAAGTATAAAGAACTTTTTCAATTTCTTAGGCTATTTTGACCAAAATGGCTGAAATTTTTTCTACTTTTCTCTAAAAAATTTAGATTAATAATTTTGTTTTTTTTCGAAGAAATTACGATGATGGATTGTTGTTTAGATATGGAAATGATGTCCAGTATGTGCCTGAAGCCATTTCTCCTCCTCCACCCAATCGTACTCTGCCAACTGGAGTTGGGACAATGTTTTCTGCTCAGTTATCTAGAGCTAGACATCATAGTCGAGAAACCGTGCCTCCAGCGTACCAGCAAATGCAAAGACCTGTCCAACACGGGCATAGCTCTTCTCAGCCCATATATATGACCCCTGAGAATGGAAACGTTGGGACTTCTGGAGGTGAAATAAACGCCCCGTACCCAGTCCCCAGCTTTAACCCAGCTTTGCATGTCCCAAATTCATTTTCGGATAACGCGGAGTCCAATTATAACCCTAACAATCAAGGTCGTTATAAAGGCACAATGACCGTTAGTGATGGACAAGGAAGTTCTGGCACTCACCCACCTGGCATTTCTGCCCAAACCTCTGTCCATGGAAGGCCATCACACGAGGGCGATACTACGCAGTACAGTGACCCACATCCCCCTCAACATGATGCATCTGCTGGCCATAGTAAATTTCACCCCGCCCCATTCATTGGTTTTGCAGACCCTGGAGCTAATATTGACCATGGTCAAGGATATTACTTTGCTGCCAATCCAGGCAACTCACAGGAGGGATTCGTACCGGCTGCACCTATACCTTTTTTTGTGACTCAAGCCCAGCAAATGAACCCTAACAACCCCGAGCAGGATGGGAATGCGCCATCGCAGTTCTTTATTTTAAGCCCTGCTGCTCTCCCCAACAGTTCTGACATAAACGGTGGAGATTTTGATAATTTGAAATCAGTGGCTCTTACCCCGATTCCAATGTATCCAGCTTCTTACTTCCACGGAGGCGCGCAGGGAGAAGGCAAAAATACAGAAGCTCAGCATTTCGTTTTTTCCGCAACTGATCCGCATGCTGCATTTCATGGTCATCAGGCTTCAGAACAAGATAATGATTTTGCTGTGCAGCAACAAACTTCATCCGGGGATGGCGGCAAAAGGCCATATGGTCAGGGAGGTCAAGAGCAAGCGTACTTCCAGCCCCTTACACCCCTTGCTGTAATGCAGCCTCAAACTAGCGGTTTTTTCTCTGGTTGGATTGCCTCTCATTCTGTTCCCATATCCCAGGTTCATTCTAGTGAACACAAACGGTCAGATTCTTCAGAACATTTTGAAAGTCAGCAGAAATACTATGGTGATGAGGCAGCGCCGGGACAAGGCCCTTATTTCAAGACTGAAAATACGCAGTTGCCTGCTTTATCGCAGTGGGCTTCAGCAAACCAACCTTATGCCAATACACCTCAACAAACTAACAACCAATGGATGGGCCAACACAACACGCCTCAAGAAACAAAAAAGCCATTCGTCCAGCAACCTACGTCACAAACACCAGTGCTACAGTCGAATCCCAGTGTCGATGGTTCAGATTCGAAAGGATCTTTGCGAAGTCAGATGCCTCCTCTTGCTCCCTTGCAGAATTCCAACGCCAAACAGGAGCAAAAACTACCTGATGTTCACGCCTTTTCATCATCACTTCAAAATGCCGAAGCAGCGGCTGAAAATGCGCTGCCGAAAGCCGCTTCCATTTCGAACCGATCCAAGCGCTTTAGTCGTGATCGCCTGGGGGCTAATATAGACAGCCCTGGCATAATATTACCTCCAATGACTCCCCTCACACCAGTTGCATATATTCCTGGCTTAAGAAGTTCTAGTTCAAACGTAAAAGCTGAGAATCTGTCTGTGTCAACATCAAACGACCAGCCAACAGAAGACAGTGTTTTTAGATTCCCACCCACTTACATCGGCCCGCACGCAGCTGCACTTCGAGTTCAAGACCTTTCAAATTCCAACGACCCAAAACAAGATTTAGTTGTATCTTCAGGTGAAAAATTGGAGGAAAGTGGAAAGGTCACAGAAAATGCCAGCAATGCTACATCTTCTAGCACTAGTTCTGTGTCTGGTGACACTGGAATTATGGTTAGTCTTTCAAACGTTAAACCTGTCCCAGTTCTCAGTCTTCCTACTTTTCCTGATGAGAGCTCGGATTCGAAACCGAAAACGTCGGAATCTCAATCCGACCAGCAGCTACAAACACCGACTGCAGTGTTAAACACACCAACCCATCAACTAACTCCTTCGCATCTATCAACCCCCACACATCAACTACACACTCCAAACCAAGCCCTCAATACCCCTACTCAGCCCCTTAATACGCCAACACAGCCCCTAAGCACTCCTACCCAAGTTACTTCCCCAAGTAGCGACGACCAGTCACCTCTGAAGCCATTGATGCCCGCTCCCTCGGGAAAGAAAAGAAGAGCCGATAGTGTCGACATAGAGAAGTCTCCGAAGCAAAGCCGTCCCGAAAGTTCTATTAAAACAGTTCGGGAAACTTCCCAGTTTCGAAAACCGGTTGATGCTAAACCGTCCGGCTCAAGTACTAGTGCCGAGTTGCGACAGAAAGCTAGCGAACGTCCAAAGCCCCCAAGTCCAGTTGAAACAATCGAAGTCGTAGATGACGACGACTCGGATCGCGATAAAGCCTTGGCTACTAGTAACGAATCCACCACTATTTCTTCTAACACCTCTCAAAGTTCTGCTTCAACCAAATCTGCAATGGTCAAACGCATACCCCCCATATTCTCGTTACCTTCGGGTCCTGATGGTCATCCCTTAACCCCATCAAGTCAAACTCAGCTTAACACGCCTGTTCTGGTACCTTCTGGTGTTTTTGCGGGAAAAATGAACACTGGTTTACTGAGGCGCGGGTCTGGTTCAGACAGGGGTGTGGCTTCAACGCCACAGTTTTTTACTTTTATGCCTCCTTCGTCAGGCTTTTCATCCCCCATGTTCTTTGCACATTTAGATCAAATAGACCCTAAGTTTAAACAAACCAAAGGTAAACCAAGCGATAATTGCTCAGACGACTCCAGCGAAAAACACAAAAGCAGCCCGCAGAAACGTGTGGGTATGACTTTGAATTTATCTTCAAAATCCCTTGTAGAGGACGGGTTGCAGACTCCATCCAAAATTCCTGTTGTTACCCCCAGTGCTATTATAGGTGCTAGCATGGCTGAGGTACCCCAAATGTTCAATTTCCAAGACGTCCCTCTTCCTCATAGAGCTTCAGGCACGCCCGAAAAGAGCAAAAACGCCAAACCTGCGCTAGAAAAACACGAGTCTTCCAGCGATGCTGCTGCAGCGAGATCGAAAAAGTTCCGCTTGCCATCCCTCGTTGTAGACCCGCCTTCAGATAATGAAGATAATGACAAACCAAGTTCAATGAAAATTTCGGCAGCACAGAACCAGTCTAAACCAGACCAAACTGACAAGCCATCACCAGCAAAGGTTAGTGGCATTTTCGCGTAACTTAGGCTGCATGTACAGATAGCGGTTTTCGCGATCAGAAACAAAATTTTAGCCATGTCTAAATGAGTTTTCACATCGTGAAACCAAGTTGGACACCTTTTGTTTTCCGAGCGGTTTTCACTCCTTGTTTCGGCGACGCGAATTGACAAACTTCGTTGTTGAAATGCTTTGGCACAAAAGCTTCGATCATATGATGTGTATTGTGTGGGATTAAGGTAAGTTGTGAAGATAGCTGCGGCACTCGAATTGGGCAAGAACTCTTTAGTTTTGCCTGGACTTTGTTCTTTTAGTGCGTTTCAGGTTTGAAAACCTCAAAAATTGCAGATTTCAAAACCGAGCTTGAAAACTAGTTTTCGCTACTTTTGACCGTTCACACATGCGTAAGGTTTCGTCTCTCGTCGTCAAAACCGCTATGTGTAAATGACTTCTTTTGTCACGTGTCAACGCGACCGGTTTGATCACCAAGTGCGAAACGTAGTTGTCAAACCTATATGTGTAAACGCGGCCTTAGTCAATAGTTGTAGACTAGATCCTCCAACAATGCGATTTAAAGGATTTGTTTTAAATCATTTTTGGAAATTTGATCACGATTTTACATGCAGTAGTCGGTTCTGAACATATGGGTTTGTCTAACAGCACGGTAAGACAATATAACATGTCTGTTATTTGTCTAGTCATTCAACAAAGATTGCGTCTACTATAGATTTTAAAGCGTTGCAGCAAGTTGATATACCGATGAATTACGGTTCATTAAGTTGCTATTAAATTTCACCAGAGCCTTAGACTCTGCCTCCCCAAAAGAAGGGTTCCCTACAATTTCGGGGTTGAAAACTATCAAATATCTAAAAAAGGTAGTAACTTTTTCTGCCGTAAAACTTCAAATCAAAAGTCAAGTGTATGAGAAAAATGTACGTTGTGTCTGGTGCAATCGTTCGGTACATTCATCCAGCCCTGAAATTTACCACTGTTTTGGTATTTCAGACTCCTCCTGCATCTACTAAGCCCTCCCTTCACCGAACGCGATCGGGAAGCAGCAAAGATCTCGTCCTTTCTCTCAACAACGTCAACTCTCCTGACGCTGATTCTGTTGCCGAACCGGCCACGTCATCTCCACTGAATACGCCTTCCGGCATTCAGGTATTTTTGTCAAATTGCAACTTCAACCTTTTCAAACGTTTTTCAATTTCAAGCGTTTTTGTGGACTTGAATTGAAGCGTGTGTAGCATTTTGAAAGACTTTCTTTGCAAAAAATTGTCGGTTTAGCGTATTCTTGTTTTCAAAAGTCTGATGATGAGTAATTTTTTCTAGTCTCATGTGCTAAATTTTCAGCTTAATATTGTCGAAATAAGCAAAACCAACTGCCCAGTGTTTATCTTATGACGTCTTAGTCAGAATTACAGCTTTGAATTGGAGTAAATTGCTCTTATATTGCAGTGTTGGAGTAGACTAACCACAACCAGTAACCAGTGCGTCATTACATGACATGGTTGCGATTTGAAGACACCCATGTGCACTGTGCAGGGTACAAATAGCCCAAAAGCGTTCCTAAAAACGCATCAAAAGGTTTCGAATCTGACTAGTTTTTCCTCGTAAAATTGTTTACAATGTTTTTTCACCTGCGACAGTTTAGCTGGTGACAGAGTGTGATGAATGTTAAACTTGATGTGTACCGGCCGGTTGGTCGAGCAGTAACGCGTTCGTCTCTGGAGCAGGAGGTCTGAAGTTCAAATCTCGGGCCGGTCAATTGAGACACTGTGTTTCCAACGCTCGGCACTGCTTCGATATTTCTTTGAAAGGAGCTGTGTTGCCCCGGCGCAATAGCGCGGAGATGGGCCCCGCATACTCTTTTGCATGTTTAGACACAATACAGCTAATATAATGAAGAAAGATTTGATTTAAACTTGCTGTTGGCATAAACTCACCAATGTGCACCACTAAAATATAGTTTTTGCCTACCGTAAGTTTTTAACGAGCTTTGTGGCAGTTAGATTATTGCAAGATAGAGAGCCTTGTAAGCGTTTTCATTATTTGATCCTTACGTATATGTACATCAAAAGTCGTATTTTCTAGGTAATTACCCCTACTTTGCCTGGATCAAAGTCATCGCCTGTTCGCCGTGGTACTCCGAGAATGCGAGGACGTCCTAAACCGATCATGATGACTCCAATTTGCTTGACTCCTGGAAGCGCTACGCCACAGGTTTGGATTTTTTAAAGAGTTGTGACAATGTAGTTATTTTGAAGCTTATACTAAATTTATTATTATTGACTTTTCAAACTGACCGTATCTTGTTTCCAACAGATACTTTTGTCTTTTTGAACCCAACGATTGCGATTTCTTCTATTTAGTTTGTGTTTATGCTCCACTTGTGATACCGGTAGTAGAAATTGCGACGAGGTTAAGTAAAATTAAAACTTGGCTTGCTAAAAGCTGGTCTGCCAGCCAGAGCTAGAGTGATTAGATGGATTGTTTTTGCCCATTTATTTTTTACCGTGACGTCCCCTTAGTTGAGAGTTACTGTCTGCAGCAAAATAGTTAATTTTATCTAATCTTGCCTTTAGTAAATCGCTGTACCATTAAGTATCGAAAGAAGTACTCTTCTGGCTGAAATTTTTGATACTTTAGTAGATGATCTACTAGCTAGAAACAACGCAGCACATGCCTCGGGCCCCAGCTTTTCTAGTTTCAACCAGACCAGATTTAGGGCCCAATTTGCGAACACTTTGGGTCTTTCACATATTTAGCCGAAAAAAAAAAGCCCACACTTGGATTTTATCTCCGGCCCCAAGAATCTTAAATCTATCACTGTGGTGCACTACGCGTAAGATGCATATTATTTATGTTTTAAGAGCTACAACAAGCTTGTCGTCGTTTTGTAAAATGCTTGTGCTGTATTTTTTTGTTTGTTCATGCCACTTTTGGTCCATGATGATGATATCTAGTTGCTCTAATGTGGTTGTTAGTGGTTGTTTAATGTTTATCTTGATGAAGGCTGCATCTATTAGTTTTAAATTTTCACGTTCTGGAACAACTATGTAACTTTTAGTCCTTGTCCGCAACTCCTAAAATTGCTCAATCAAATAACTTTACTGTATACTGTATTATAGTCTCAACAATTTGCATGGTCAATCGGCTATTCATCATGTTCCAACTAATTAACTACTTTCTACCCCCTTGCTACTTGACTCATATTTTTGTAGGTTGCCACACCCACATTTTTCCATATTGTCAGCCCTAACCAGGTTCCTCCGTCTTCTCCCTCTGTGTTGATGTACCCCTATCCAACAAGAGGATCAGGTCCTCTTTCCACTGGAAGGTAAGAAGTTACATTTAGTTTTTCTTCACCATGGCTTATGATTCAAGTTTGTTGATAAGCACGTGATAATCGTTGCTACCACCTTGTGGTTACAATAATCCTATGAACATGTATTCCACTGCTGATATTTTGGAACTGCAGTGCTTGTGATTCATCATAATCGTACACCACCTTCTATGTACTGTAAAACTGTACACTAGTACGTGCAGTAGTGTACTCATCTTTGGTTCTTTCTTTGAAAAGAAAAAACGGGAATAGACAAAAATGGCAATGCTACAAACTGGACGTATAGAGAGAAACAAGGTTTTGCGGGCATTCAACTGGGTTGGGCAAATTAACAATTCCGGGAGTAGTTAAATGATTCCGCAAAAGTCGCGAAATGCTATAAACATTTTGGCTCTTTGAATGCATGTGATTTGCCATGAGGCAACTTAAACGATTATGCGATTACTGCTGTGATTTATGTGTATTCCATAGTTCATTCACTTTTCATCTTGTTATACACAAGCACGGAATATAGTTAGACTGCTAGAACGGTCAATCAGATAAGGTGGTGCTCAGCGAAAATGGTTGAAAATTTGGTAAAACTACGCTTTTCTGGGAACACCAATTGTCCCTAACTAGGTGAAGATCAAAAGTCTTTGGAGGGACATAATTTCAAGCTAAGTATATGTGAAGGCCATGAAATAAAGGTATTCAGTCTACACTCTACACCTCTTCGCTGCGCTGGAGTTCGCACTGTTTCAGCGATTTTGTCTGCACAACTTGTCTGGTGTCCACTGTCCCGCTTTGGCTATGTGCACCATTTTTTCAGTTATACTGATGTGGTAGTATCTGTATTGGTTCGGTACCTTCAGTGGCACAACATAATTTATCCACTCATTCGTAACCGCAAAAATGCTATACTAAACTCGCTGATATCAAGTGAATGTAAGAATTAAAAAGAAATACTGCAATTCGAAAAAGCTTTAGACGCAAAGTGCAATTTATTGAATACAGTCCATTCTTTGCAGTTGATGTGAATTTAAAAATTGCCTTTGGGATTGCCATGCATGAAACCCCGTTTGTATTACTGCAACAGCGAAAATTTATGTATTTACCGCAGTCGCTGTGAAGACTGAACAGTATCAAAAACGGTTGCGTTTTGCGGATTTGGAAAAATAATTGCGGATCTAACACGGCGTTTTCTTTGCAGCATTGCCTCTCCTGCATTCGGCTTCTTTCAAAAAGGCGCCGCTCAGGCATCGGGAAGTAACAGTGCTTCATTGCTTAAATCAGCATTGATGAGAAAAATCCCGGTCTTCCAATTCCCTCCACCAGTTCCCGCTAGTACCCCTACTTCCGACTCCACCTCTTCCGAAAAGGCCTCCGACAGCAAAGATCTGTCAAGAATTGGGGACCAGGAGCACCCAAAATCGGTTTCGGAAACCAGTGGCCTCATCACGATATCGTCATCAGCAAATGCCGAAAGCGTTGTTATTGACGAAAGTGGTCCGTAAAAACTAAGTTTGCCAAAGTTCTCGTGTAGTTTCAGTTAACATTTTTTTTGAGTAGTGGTTCTTACGTATTGAAGTGGATTGACTATTTTACCGGAAAACTCTTAAGTTCAAGGGAAAAACAAAACCGAGAAGTTATTATTCATCCGCGGATTTTGCATTTGCTAATTTAAAGTTGTTAAAATTAATGTCAAGAATAGGATTAGATTTGGGGTTAGTCTTAGAGTAAGGATTTGAGTTTGGGATTAGTTTAAAAGTAAGAAATTGGGTTTGGGGTTTACAGTAAGGTGTTAGATTTGGGGTTTGTTTTTAAGTAAGGATTAGAGTTTAGGTCAAAAGTAATTAAAAAAACTTGTTAAAAAATTTCCGGTACGATAGGGCCTTTTATTTGAAAATCAAAGAAACAAAAGTTTTCTTGTCATTTTTTGCTAATTTAAGTGGCTATTTGGCCAAGAAAATCACAGTGTTCTGTTTTCAGAATTGCTAAGACTCGTAATTACCATGTCTATTGATTTTGTGCTTTTTAGTGATTTTATTGTCAATATTGGTGCTACGTATTCGATCTAAAAAAATGGCTGGTGCGGGGGTTTCACGTTGGTGATTTTTATACTTGGAAGTTGCAAAAAGATTTCGGAATATGTCAAGATTACTCTGGGTGCTATAATGTTATAAGAGTTCTAATGGTTTCAAATGAACCTTCCAATAAACAGTTATTGTCAAAGCTATGAGTGCTTAGAATAGTTATTAGCAAAACTATTTTTCCTATTTTTGTGCTTATTTTTGGGTGTCTATTAATGCACTTATTTAGTGTGTCTTTGGCGCTTTAATACTAATCAACTTTTTTATTGCCCATTATCGTCAATAGTCATATGGCTTTTTACTACGAGGTGTAGAAAAACCAAGCATTGTCCTCATTTTTGCCACTGTAAATACCTGCTTAAAAAAGCTCGAAAGTCTAAGACGATTTTCCCATGTGCTGTTCTCCAACATCAAAGAATCCTCTCTTGTCGGATCCTTTAAACTTCGTATGCAATACGTTAACTCAACGTAAACCATTGGTAATAAACAAGGAACTTTCTTGCTCTTGAAAAATAATTTTTATTTTCCTTTTTCACGTTTAAGAATAAGATGGAAATCTTTTTTCCGACGATGCGTGTTTGGTTTTATCGATATGCATTTTAAATCGATAAGAAAAACCTCGCTCGACTTCGCAACATTGATCTTATAAAGGGTTCTTATTACATATAGATACGCCTTGTGTTCATGTTGCCAGATCTGGTGTTTTGCGATATTTAGGTTGTATTTGCTGGCCACTTGGTGATTGTAGCCATATGTTAACAGCCCTGAAAATATTTTGGCAACACCTCACTAAATTTTTTCGAACGATCGCTCTGCAAATGAAAATGCCACATGAAGAGGCTAAACTTTTGTGCTCAGGTGTACAATTTAACATGCAGACAAGTATTCAAAAGCAAAACTTAAAAGTCTCTAATTGATGGTTCAACAAAATGAACGAGTGCAAGAGTTTTTATGTTATTGTCAGCGTATTTCAGCTTACGCGGTTCCTTATTGAGGTGATTTTAATAAAAAATATATGAATTAAAAACGTCAACAAATTTTTTTTCAAAATAGCGCCTACCGGTACTTCAAATCATAGTAGTTGCAACTTGTAAATCAAATTTGTAATATTTTGGCCTAGTTTTGACCTGCTGCAACTCGGATGTGCATAGTTCTACCCGCGGGCCATTTGAGGCCAGAAATGAAATTTCCTCTACCCACACCCAGTCTTAACCTTTTTTCGCCCGAAATTATCCGGCAGACACGCAAACGAGTCGGCCAAACGCCCGACTAAAAATAGGTCAAAGATCTATTTTGTCTCCACCTTTTCTCTGGTCTGATCTGCTGGCCCGCAGGCTCCTTTGCGAAGTTTCATTGGCACTCCTTCAAAAAAGCTTAGACAAGTTTGGTCTACGAAATATTTTAAACAATTATTTCCTCAACTCAGCTGCAAATTGTTTATAAATTGCGTTGTATTCGTGTGAACTGTTTCTCTGTACTTGTACCACGAGCATTTACCTCGATTTGGCCAGTCTGTTAATCAAACAATTTTTAGCGTTTTTACATCTCCACTTTTCGGGATCGGTTCTCGGTCCCGGTGCCTTTGCATTGCCGAGTCATCCTAAAGAAGTGCCGAACTAAGAAAAGAACCGTGGTAATTAAAGAGTTTTTGCGTTAGCGATATTGTTTGATGACATGGTCTTTGATTGGTGCAGTTCTTTCCAAAGTTAGGCACTTTTTTGACACCACTCCCAAAATAAACGGGCTCTAAACCATAAACCGGGCCGGTCTAGCGTGGACGTGTAAAAACATTATTTTTGTTTCCTTGTAAAAATTTACATCGTAAATCCAACGCCAACGTTTAGTTCATTTGTTCTCTTGTTCTTCCACTTACAAAAGCTGTGCATATTGTACAGTTTTATGTTCTATCAACATTTTTATTTGTATTTTATTGTGTTGCCCATCGAAGTTTCAATTATATGCGAGTGCTGCATAGTTGTAATTTTTTCGGTATGATATTTTGCATTTTACCAACGTAGAAAGTTCAATGTCAAACCCAATTTTCAATATCTCCTGCTGCAGCATAAACATCAATTTCGAACATAAGTGCTTGTGCACCATGAAAAGAACTGTTGCTCATAAACGTTCGAACTGCAACAGGTTAATTTGCAACAGCGTGGATTAGCTGTAAAGCGTTTATTAGAATTACGTGCATTTGCACTGTGCAGTTTGTGCACACCTCCCACATTGTATGCATTTCTAATAACTACGCGCTTTTTCTGCTAAAAGATGACACTTGTTCTGAAAATTAAAAGTAATGTCGAGCATGTAAAATTATGTTTCCTTTAAAAAAATGCAATTTTAAAACGTAACTCGCATGAGCTGCAGCGTATTTGAGATTAACAAAATCCATGGATGCGGGGTCAATAACTATAATCATTTTGTAATACATTCAGTCTCTCAATCGAATTGAATCTATTTTAGTCTAATGAAAGAAATATGTAAAGAAAAATCGTGCCATTTGGATGTAGTGTTGTTTCTTTATGCTGTCATTGTTAGTGCTAATAAATTCGATTCTGTACATTGATTCAAACTTGTACGTTATACTGCATGTAGTCGGGCGATTTCGAAACTTGATTAGTATCTTACCAAATTAACTGACATCTTATTAGCAGGCGCGTAGCTAGAAATCTGCAATGGGGGGGGGCTGTTGCGGGTGCCTGGGGGCGAGCCCAATAAAACTCTTAAGTAGTAATCTACTTCGTCTACATTTTACAGAAAGATGTAATTAGGGGACTAATGGAAGGAAGTTTGAGAGAAAGGATTGGTAATGAACTAACACTAAACAGCCCCCCTTTTAAAAACTTTCATGAAATCTATGTTATGCATTTTTCACGAAGCAATCAAATTTGAATATTAATTTTCGGCTATTTTCAAAGTCTGATTTATGAGTTTTATTTTTGAAAAATTAGCTCTCCCCACCCTAAATATGCTTTAAATCATTTTCTGAGTCTATTCCAGTGCAGAAGACAGTCTCAAAAGAGCTAAAACCGTGGTATTTTCCTTCTGCATTTTGGTCGGCAGGCCAATGGGAAGGGGGCGGGGGCTGTAGCCTGTCACCCTGGCTACGCTACTGCTTATTAGAAAACGACACCAGTAACATTTTTGCTAAAAACAAAACAGAAAAAACGGAAGCACTAATGAAAAATACAGTACTTAAGACCAAAAATGTTGCGATCGCTAACCAAAAAGCGAGTGGTTTGCCAAGGATATAGGGAAAATTGCGCTGATGTTGAGGTGACTGAGGTATTTTTAATTGTTGAAAAATTGGTATGTGGCGCTTAACCCTCAAATTTATGGTAATCTCATATCCATATCAGGGTGGAGCACTAAGCTTAAGTTACCCCCAAAGATAAACCAAATGAAAAAAGTAGCAGAAATCCAAAGATATCATGGTGCTCTAGTTTTGGCAGTACATACAACCCATTTGTGATGCTAAGTGTTTCAAATCCTTTTATTTATTGATGGAAGCAAAAAACATCAGTACAAAGGCATAAACACAACTAACCACACCCGAAGAAACATAAAAGCTTCAAGCAAGATAGAATCCAATCGTTCGTTCTTTTAACCTCCAAATACAAAGTACAATATATTTTAAGAGCTTGTAATTTCAGAATGATAGATCATTCCACATTGTGTATGGTTGATTCATGTCTTCTCATATTGCTAGCACGTGAAAATGGTTTGTTACAAATACTACAGGCATAAGGTTTCTCTCCAGAATGAGTCCTAAGATGCGATTTTAGATTATGTAACAATGCAAACGACTGCCTACAAATTTTACAACAGTAAGGTCTTTCACCAGAATGCGTTCGCTTGTGCTTTCTTAAGTCTCCACCAGTTGAAAATGACTTTTCACAAATTGCGCAAGTGTAGGGCCGTTCGCCGGTATGAATTCTTCTGTGTGCTACAAACTGATCAGTTCGTGAGAATGATTTATCACAAATTAAGCAGGTATGAAGTTCGGTGTGAATACGTGAATGATATTTCAAATCTCGTAAACGTGAGTATGCTTTCTCACAATTCTGGCATTTGTAAGGTTGCTCTCTACTCTCACTACTTTTATGTTTTTGCAAAGAATCAACTTGAGAAATAGATGCTGAATTTGCAGTGGATTGGTCAGTTGCATGCAGATGCACCCTCGAATGCATTTCTGAATGGTTCTTGTGTAAAGTTGTGTTACGTGGTTGTTCTCTATTTTGGACAAACAAACCTTGCATCATATTTTCAGATTCAAAACGCACTTTTTTGTTGGATTGATACAAAATAGAATTAAAAGTGTGAATTTTCATGTGCTTTTTCAGTTCTTTTTTGACCGCAAATGCTTTGTTACAATCTGAACATGTAAGAGTTTGTTTATCAGAATGACTTTTTAAATGTTTCTTCAATTTTTTCTCTTTCAAAAATGATATTTTACATATTGAACAGCTGTATACCATTATCTGTTCTTCAATTAATGCATCTGCATTTTCCTCCATTCTCCCTTTGTCACTGAAATGCTATGGCTATTTTTAACCATATACTTCTAAGCAAAGGTGCTATTCAAATTTTGCTGACTTGTGTTCAAGCAAAATTAAGTGCAAAAAATTCTTGACAACCAATTCTCTAAGTAGTAAATTTAGCAAACAGTTTGCATGAACAGGCTGAATAGAACCACCACTAATTGAGTTGCAAGTTTGGTAAGTGTGTGTCAGAACAGTGAACTTGTGACAATCTTTTCAGTTTTGCTTCTTGACTCAGCTTTTTCGCAAGTTATGGGTCAAAGATTTCAACACTTCATATTTTAAGTTATCTAACACAAAATACCGAAATCATAAACCAACAATGCTAAGATAGTAGTTATTCAGGTTGCACTAAGTGATTAACTATTTGAGAAAAATTTCAAAAGTGGTATACTGGACAATATAATACAGAATAGGCTATATGACGGTGAGGTACTGTACTGGTATGCACATTGCATAACATACAGAGTTACATAAGATATTGTTATCTGGCAACATCTGCACGACTCAGATTTTGCTTTTTTTGCTGTTTTATTTGCTACAAGTACGATTCAGAATGGGACCATACCGTACTAAGGACATTAAAATCGACAAGATTTCACAAAAAAATAGATGTTTGCTGTCAGTGTCACCAATCAAACGTCACTCAAAATTAATATTTAACTTGGTTTCAAAAGTCCTTTAACACTTGTCCGCTTACTCAGGCAGAATGTTGTAAATATACATACAGTACTGAGGCGGAATGTTGCAAGATCAAATTGGTAAAAACCCAAATTACCTGCCACAGATGAAAGCCTTTCAAAAAAAAAAAGCAGTAAAACATGCGGAGATTGAAGTGACGACCAAAAAAATCATTCTCTTACACCAGAATTTTACTGTTTTCAACAATAATTAGTGGCGTGGTATATTTTATGAAGTGACTTGGCAAATAAACAAAGTTTCCGGTGATGTCACTCATTTTCAAAAATTTTAATTTTAATTATTACAGTTATAAATGGGTTGGTTTTTAGGTTTTATTACAAAGTGTCCGCATGCACAAAATGTGCACCAAGCACTTTTCTATATTTTATCTGTTTGATTGTTGCTTCCAAATGCCTAAATAATCCCAAACACTCCAAATCAGAAATGAATTACCAAAAACCTCATTTTTTCAATTCTTTAACGAACGAACGATTTATTTTGTTTTGTTGCTCACATCAATAATCAATAAAACACACCACGTAAAATATTCAAAAGACAACAAGGATGCTGCGAAGTGACCAGTTTAGGGTCTTCAAGTCAAGCAATCACCCTAAAAGCGAAGGCTACCACAATACAATAAAATACAAACAATCTTTAAAAAAATTTGATTTAATACATTAACAACTTTGGGGGAAAATCCCCCATTTGTCAATCCTAGCACCATCTACTCATCTTGAACCAAAGACCAGATTGAAAAGTTCAACACACCGCACCGGATTTTTGTGCAAGACAAGTACTAAATCATCAACATGTGCCAGTCAACCTTTTTACATGAGTTTTGCAATGGTGTTGATGAAAATTTTCAACACCAGTTTGTCATAAATATTGGCCATTACATCACAAAAGCTTGTATCACAACTGCGATATCTTTTATGACAAAATGGTGTTTAATTTTTTTCATGAACATCATTCCAAAGCCTCACGTAAAAAGGTTGAGTGAGTATGGTATGTTGATTAAAGTAGATGGCACACACCAATTTACACTCAGTAGATGGATAAAATTTGTCGTCCGAATTCCCGTTTTATCCTCACTCTGTCAGTCTGTAAATGTAACTTGTCTCTTAAAAACGAGGGTGTTTGCAGTGATGCAATTCAAATTTTGCAGGAACTGGTCCTTTAAACTTAGCAACCAGTTTGCTGGAGCCAAAAGGGCAGAATATTCATGCAAACAACTTTTAACAACCATTTCTATAACCATAGGTGGGCACAAGTCCGTTAATAACAAGGCTTACTTTTTGATTAACTCGTTAATCCGTTAAAAAGTTTTTTCATGTTAACAAACTAAATTAACTTTCATTACGGTTTTTATCGTTAATATCTTGCACCATTCATTCATCGTACCGGTACAAATCAGTTTGCACTGATAACACTTCTTGTGAATTAGCACGAGTTTTATAGAAGAGAGCAAAGAAAGGAGCTCTTTTTGGTGGCGAATAATAAGCTGCAGCCTCATAAGTTTATTAACTCTTTCCACCCGATGCGCGCTTTTATTGTTTATAGTTAAACCTGAAGAATTTTCGCTTAATGTGTCTTTCGTTTTTCACTGCCTACGTTGGCTCTGCTTGAACGATTTTCACAACTTTTGCTTTGACTGAAAGCACTTGAAAAATGCTATCCCGCAGTGCAAATTTTATCTAACTAAGTTGTTTATAAAATGCGATTAAGCTTTCCAAAATTACGTGAACATTGCTGTTTGCCGAGCGAAGAGCACAACAAGGTCGACGAAAATACCAGCGTTAATCAAGTATTTGGCAATGCTGTTAAGCTGAAACACGTGCTGGAGATGATCAAACCACTTTACAGCTTTCTACTGCCCACCAGCGACAACTTCTATGGTTAATAAACTTTTATGCTCGAATAAATTAGCTTCAAAACATTTCAACCGTGGTAAACAAAACGCGAAAGTTACGGGAAGTACACTTCCCCGTCGGGTGGAAAGAGTTAATTATCGCTGTTTACAATTTCCAAAAATTTTCCGATCGCAGCTTTGTTTGTGCATTTGAACTTATTTTTATCTTGAAATTAGATTAGATCGTAAAATGTAACTTCCAAAACACAAACAGACCACCATAGCAATAAATATTTCCTTACAATCAGCTCAACAGCGTCAATGTGAGTTCTAGAAGTGAGTGAATAAAAAGAAATGCAAATTACTGGCAAAATGTTAACAAATTAATAGACTTTATTAACTTCCGTTAATTAAAGCAAAAAATAACGGATAAACGTTAACAGAGGAGTGAAGTTTGTTAGCGGACTAGTGGTTAACAAAGCTAACGTTTTGCATTAACTTGCCCACCTATGTCTATCACAGTATAAATTTAGGAACCGGTACAATCCGGTTGAAAAACACCACTGGGTCTTTGCCTTTTTTGGGATCGTCAACATTTGGAAAAATTAGGCAGGCGCATAACCACAACACTGCAATGGGGGGCTGCTACAAGGGTCTGGGAGTGAAGCCCACAGCTGTGGTAGGCACAGGGGTCTGAGGGGCGGAGCCACAAGTGCTCCAAAATTTTGTTTTTTTTTTGGCAAAAATAACTTAATTTTCAGCCTATTTTTGATATAGTAAATTACATTTTGATGTATTAAATTAATGCTATTAAAACGTGGCATAGAAATTAGCAGTGCAAAAACATGATTTTACAAGTTGCATAAATGGTCCACTGGTATGTCAGATGAGGGAGGCCCTGCCCCTAGCTATTGCTAGAATTTCAGTTCTCTTCTGGTAAATCATAAAATCCTATATGCCTTGCTAGCCTACCGGCACTGTAGTTCAATAAAACTGTCTATAAGTAGGCCTAATCTATTTTGTCTCAATTTATACAGTAAAGAAAGATATAATTGGGGGGCTTGAATGAAGCTGAAGGAAGTACAAAAAGCTGTAATACAGCATAGCACCCCCCCACCCCCATCTGCTATTCCTATATTATATTTTTTGATGATCTATTCAATAAACGATTAAAATTAAATATCAGTTTTTGGCCATTTTTCAATTTTTTCTGATTTATAAGAGATTAAGACTGAAGATCAAAAAGCAATGAAAATTAAATATCAATTTTAGGCCATTTTTCAATTTTTTTTCAGATTTATGTGTTTTATTTTTGACAAATTAGCCCCCCTCCCCTTCACCCTCTAAATAAGCGTTTCAAAAGTATATGCCTAAAAACAATCTTTGAGTCTATTGCAGTGGAAAAGGCGGTTTCAGAAGTGCTAGAAACGAGGTAGCTATTTTTCTTATTCTACATTTTGGTCGGCAGGCTAATGGGGAAGGGGGGCAATAACCCCACCCCAACCCGCTACCCTCCTGGCTACGCAACTGAAATTAGGACTGTCCAGTGTCCACGCTGTACACCGGTATTACTGGTATCTAAACAAGAGTTTTTCGCCGCGCTCAAGTTATATTCAGTATTTGCGCTTTCTGCGCCAAATTGATGCAAGATTTTGAGATCGAGTGGAGCTTGGAGTCGGAGCGGAGTCGGAGCCGGATTTTGCAGTTTTTCGCCGGAGTCGGAGCGGAGCCGGAGTGACAATATTTAAAAAAAATTAGGAGCCGGATTGGAGCCGGAGTCTGACTTTAAAGTAGTCTTTTAAGTCGAAGTGATGGTTGGTGGTAAAATGAGTAACTATTTTTGCATTCTGGATATAGAATATCAGAATATGTAGCTAGGCTAGGCTTATACCAGGCTATTGAGCAATATGAAAATTGGTTTGAATTTTTCGTCGAAGCGTATTTTTGTCTCGGAGTATTTCGGAGCGGAGTGTTGTTGTAAAATTTCGGAGCCGGATTGGAGCCGGAGTCAGTTGAAGAAATATCAGAGTGGAGCCGGAGCGTAAAAATTAGCCACTCCGCTCCACTCTATTTTGAGAGTCTGTGCGCCGATTACATCTTGCGCAACAAAGCCTAAAAACTTTGAAAAATTACGAGATTTCAAAATAAATCACAAGAATGCCTAAATTGTCTTAATTTTTGGGTAAAATATCCAAAGAGCAATATTCAGTTTGTTCATTTATAATGGCAAGTTACGTACAACAGTAAAAGAAAATATTTACTGTGGGCATTGGCCTATGCAAAAAATTTTGCCTTTAGTTTTAACAATCTCAATAATTATAACCAGAAGTCAAAAAGAATAGCCTATCAACAGCAGAGGAAGAGTCCTCGAGGACGTCTTTGGCCCCGAGGATGTCCTCGAGGACACATTTTGAAGTCCTTGGCTTTGGCCTTGGCCTCGAAGGTCAAGTCCTTGGCCTTGGCCTCGAAGCCTCAAGTCCTCGAAAATTTCCCTGTCCTCGGCTCGAGGACAGCACTATTTTTTTGAACCGTCAAAATTATGTAATATTATTATTATTACTGGGCAGTGGTGCAAGCGGATCTGCTACCGTTGGGTAAAGTCCACTTACACATTGCGTAGGCCTCATTTGGGCCCATTGCAACTGTAGCTGCTAAGTTGCTGTAGTTTTGTTTGGTTACTGGTCGAACTCAGAAAGCCTTCCAGCTTCCTTTAAGTAACGGTACGTGGCCAGTTTGTTAATGTTACATTTTCGTTACCACATCGTGAACAGTGGTTGTGATGATTCCAAAATATTTGATGTTTCCTCTAGGCTACATTTTGGACACAGACACAGATAATGACACAGTCAGCATGATCTGTAGTTTTCTTGTGCCGCTGTAGATTGCAATGCCCAGTTAAAACTTGCTCTGCTCAATCTAATTGAGGTCTCTTAAGGTTAAGGAGACATATTGTTAGTCGTGAGCAGGGCCTCAGAGAGAAAATTTTCCAGGGGGTACGAAGGTCGATACCGGGCCCCCAAATCTTATTGGGCCTCCCAAGCCTTATCGGGGCCCATGCCGTTAAATCATTTTTTGTCCAATGAGTGTAGATCTTCATTCAAAAGTGAGGGGCGAACGACATTCGCATACAGCTAGGACTAGTGAAAAACACAACTAGACATAAAGTTAGTTTAAATCCAGCTAGGAGGTCTGGGAGAGCAATGTGAGCTCCCCCAACGGGGTGCGGGGCAGAGCCCCGGAAGCTTTACCACTTTTTATGTTTCTCGAGGGTAAAATAGAGCATTTGATCAACATCCCAGCCCTAAACTTTCTTAATTGACAAGCAGGAAACGTGATATACATGAAAGAAAGTATGTGAAGTGGTGGATGATGACATAGACACAATATTACACAATATAATGACTTTAACACTACAAATCCAAATATTTTTCTGATAGAAGTTTTAAGAAGTCGTCTGCAATCATAGACTTCACAAACCCAAATACCTTTTAAACTCATACAGATAGAGTGAATTACTTAATGATACTAGGCTAGTATACTGTAGTATGTCAACTTTGACTCCGCTCTCTGAGGTTAAAATGCTTTTGGATCTCTGAAAATGTGGGCCCTCATACATTGTTAATAATTAAAAATTGGCTACTATTGGATCCTAAAGGCTGTGTAGCAAAAATAGCCCTTGCACAATTTGTTATACCGTAGAATTAGGGCTCTCAAATCAGAGAAATGTAACAAAACGTTAATTTCGGAGCAAGTGTATGACTTTTGATACATTTTCCTCTTTTTTTAATCCAATCGGCCACTATTGGATCCTAAAGGCTGTGTAGCAAAAATAGCGATCAATTACCAGTGCTAAAAAGGCTGACTGATATTTTTGCTGTAGGCAAGTTTGATTACGGTGTTATGGTGCGATACCAAACCTTAACGCGCAAACCTGAACTCTTCCGGGCCCCTTGAGCCCGGCCCCCCCTAGGCCCGGGTACGATGTATCCCCTGAACCCCCCTCTCGCAGGCCCTGGTCGTGAGGACGTCCATCCTACAGACTCCTTCATCCTCAAGCAGTCTTTCTGTTTATTCCACGTAGATTTCCATCTATTTGTGGATTAGTCCTTAACCGTGCTAACACAACTGGTATACGGGACTGTAATAAAAGGTTCAGGACCATGCATTTTTGATTTAGATCCTGATTTGGCTAGATAGTTTGCCACTTCGTTACCACGTACCCCTGCATGACCAGGAATCCAGGCAATGCTAACGTGGTTTTGTTTACGCAACTGATTTAGGTTTCTAATGCAGTTGAGTACTGTAATTGATGTTACAGTGCACTTAATGAGTGATTTAATAGGTGCCTGACTATCCACCAGCACAACAATACTTTGATTGTGCATTTTTTTCCAAAAGCAGGTTCTTTGCCATTTCTGGAACAGCTAAGACTCCTGCCAGGAACACAGTGCTGTGTATTAGATGGTGAAAAAATGCTTGTTTTGGGGAGTTGCTTGGGTATTCTGCATAAAAACCCGCATCTACTCTCCCATTTAGTTTCGAGCCATCAGTGTAAACCTTAACAGTGCTGATTTAGAACGCTTTCAGATCTGATAGCATTCTTCTAACCCATAATTTGACATTTGAAATTTCTCTCAAATACCTTAGTTTTCTTCGTTTGGTCAGCTGGCATTCGCAGCAGAGTCAGCTTTTTTCTAACACGTCAATGCTCGACACGTTGCACAAATTCATGCAAAGCAGTTTCCGTGGAAACACCAGCACGAAATCTGTACTGCGATGCAGAAAGCTTTTGCTTGCACGTTATTATCTTCATTAATATGATACAGAATTAGTCTTTCCAACCATTTCAGTGGGAAAGAAGTTACAGCGATCATACGGAAAGATTTAGCTTCAAAATAGCTTTCCTTTCCGGGTTTGGAGAGAAATATACCTCGGCCTACTTTCCATGCCGATGGCTTATAGCTGTGTCTCAGGCATGCTTGAAAAATGACACGATAATATCCTTTCAGTTGATTCCAAACTTTCTGTGACAGTACTGGATAAGGCCCATCTGGTCCTGAAGCTTTGAATGGTTGAAATTCGTTAACAGCTGCTTCTATACGCTCGAATGAACATATGTTTGCAATCATTTCAGTGCCTTCAGGTCTCATGAATGGATTGTCCACTAAGTCGTACCTGGTTGCATGATTTTCTGTCTGTTGGCTACCCGGTGATGAGATAATGAGCAGATAGTTTAAAGTTTCTAGTGGAGACTTCGTGAAATCTCCGTTGTGTTTAATTACGCTGCTAACACGCACCGTTTCAGTCCTTCAAATAGTCTTTACCAGCTGAGCCGTTGGTGTTTGACTACTCATGCGCTCTACAAAGCTATGTTAAGATCATGTCAAGAATAACGCCTTATATCAAAAATATAAAATTCTTAAAATTGATGACGTATATAAATTAGAGCTGGGAAAGTTCATTTGCTTTTATCACGTAAACGATCTACCAGAAATTTTTGAAACATACTTTTTATCCATTGACCATGCTCACCACTACAATACAAGAAGTAAGTCAAACGGAAACTATTTTGTCAACTCTGTCAGAACGAATTCTGGTAAAAACTCGATTAAATTTCTTGGAGCTCGACTCTGGAACCAAATAGAGTCTCAGCTAAAATTAAATTCATGCTATCGTTTCAAAAAAGAGTACACCAAGCTGCTATTAGGATGCTACAATTAGTTAATTTCATTGAACTCTGCATCGACATTTACTAGTGCTGTAACTTACCAATAGTATCTTAAACAATTTTTTTTTTTAATTTCATTTTATTTTTTTGCGCTCGATATATGATTGCTTGCTCTCCATCTCTGAAGAATGTTACTGCCATTTGATTTTATTGTCATCAGGACAAGATTGTAAATAGCTTGTGTATATATTCCTGCTATTTGTGCTACGGCTTGATACTTTACTCACGGCTTGTGCTTATGCAACGGCTTGTGCCTACTGTATAGTTGTCTGATGAGTGTTATGATGTGATACCTTTTTACTGTTAAATAATTCTGCTTTTTGTGTTTTCTGCAAGTGTAAATTGCATTCATGTGTTTTCTGTACCGTAAGTAAAAGTGGGTGCAGTAGCTCGGTGAGCTCTGCTCTTCTGCTGCATCCACAGTGTGCATCTTTATGTGCGCTGAACTATAACCTTACTTACTTACTCACTATGCCATAAGTCGCGCTTTGCTCTTCTGAAACTTTTTTTGAAATATGCTAGGGCGAGCTTTGAGCCTCCCAATCTTCTTGTTTTGTTTTAATGGTTTTTCTCCAAGCTCGGCGAGCCTCTTTTCGAAGGCTTTTCTAGCTCAGAATTCCACCAAATGTTATGTTTCTTACGAAGCAACTTTTGCATAGGGCAAGCAGCTTCATATGATTTAGTTATTACTGAATGAACCTTGTTTGCCAGCTCATCAATGTCTTTTTTTAAAGAAGGTACAGGTACTTGTGGTAAAATTCGTTCATTTAATTTTTGTTCCAGTTCTTTCGCATACTTCTTCCACCACATGCGACGAACATTTCGAAACATTTTGACCTGGTTTTGGATTCTGATTTTAACCTGGAACTTAATATCCAGGTGATCCGAGAATGATAGCATGTTGCTGACATGCCAGCCAACTACTCGGTCACACGCACACCGGTTCACTAAGGTTAAGTTTAGAACCTCTTCACGCGTTTTAGTTCTGAATGTTGGTTATTACCAACATTACAGAAATTCAGGTCTGCATTAACACATCAATGCGCTAGCAGATCCTCTCCTCGAAGGTTGATATCGAAGGATCCCCATATAGTGTGATGTGCAGTTGCATCGGTTCCTATAATAGTAGGGATTTGCTCATTTTTAAATTATGTAGGAAAACGCCAGAAACCTCGAGGAAAATTTGCGAAGACCTTTTTTGTTTTCCTCAGTCGCCTGAAAAAAATTTTTGAAAGCCTTTTTTTGGAGGACACTTGCGCTTGTGTCCTTGGTCCTTGGCCTTGGTCTCGAGCATTCCTGTCCTTGGCCTCGAGAAGGTGTGTCCTCGGATGGTTTGTCCTGGGCCTCAGACTTTTTTGTGTCCTTGGCCTTGGCCTCGAGCCTTGTGTCTTTGACTCCACCTCTGATCAACAGTGTAGGGCATTAAATCGTTAATTCGTCAATAACAAAGTTAAGTTTTTCATTAACGAGTTAATAAGCTTTTGTGAGTTAACTTATTAACTATAACTTTCGTTACACTACTTTAATGTTTATGTTAATCCGTTAAATTTCTAGGCTACACCTTGCGTCCAAACGTCATAATAATAGAAATAAAAAAATAAAATGAATAACGGCTTCCACTCTTTATCTTTAATAGCATAGTAATAGAATAGTAACTAGTCTCCCTTTAATAGAATAGTAAATACCATAGTAACAGAAATCAGAATGAGTAATTTTTATCTCGTATGGAAATGAAATCATTTTATTGGGCATCAACTGCAGGTAATATCGATTAAAAAAAAATTAACGAATTAACGTTTGAGTTTAACTTGCGTTACTTTTGTATTTCGGTTAACTGTTTAACTTTAACTTAGTTAAAAAATTGTTTGAAAATTCTGAGCGAATTAACTTGCCCAACACTGCCTTTCAACATCACTTAAATTTTAAGCGAAAAAACGAATGAAGCCTCAGAAAAGTCTAAGAAGAATACAGCAGTATAAAGATATAAAAAAATCACCACCCTACAGTCGGCTCTATCGCCAGATCAAATGATTAGCAAAATATGTAAAATTGGTAAATTAAAAGCCTTGGCGTCACTTCCCAGAACTTTGATGTTTTCGCTACGCCAGTGAAATGATCGCATAACGCCGATTAAAACAAACAAAATGCAAAATAAAGCTAACATTTTTCTTAAAAATGAAGAGAACTCTTCACTGCAACATGAATCTCTAAAAAGGCTTCATTCGTACATAAATCGGCAGCCTTATGGCCATCCTGATCGTATTTGAGATATGTACAGAATTTGAGAATGAAAACTCAACATTTCAGCAAGTAGTTATACTTAAAAGACAAGTTACGAACCTTTTTTCAAAATACGTGCAGATGTAAGTAAAAAAGACACAAATTCAAGCTTTCACAGTAATTTATTGCAAAAAAAAAGGCAAAGGCAAATATAACTGCAGTAAAGCCATAATGAGATCGTGCGTAGATTTTGACTCGTAAAATTTTGAAAAAATAAGTTTTTAGCATTAGCAGACGTGTAGTGTTAGCCAGAGGTGGACAATAGCGCGCTATAGTAGTAGCGATGCTACCGCTACTCAAAAAGTAGCGGTAGCGCCGCTGCTCAGACCCGGCGCCAGGATAGCGTGACTGGGGGGAGGGGGGCTGGGGGGGGCACGAAAACTTTATTTATTTGAATTCGAGAGTGTGGACCAAACGAAAAAGGTGTTCAACCTGAAATTCGCCGAAATCTAAAAAAAAGGTTCTTATTTCAAAAAATACGCTAATATCCACAAATTCTGTTTTCATCTCAAACACATGCGAATTTTCACGAATTCTGAGGTGAAGACCCCCCACAAAAAAAAAGGTCTTTATCCCAAAATATACGCTAATTTTTAAGAATTCTGGGGTGTAGCCTCAAAAGCATTCGGTGTTAATTGCAAAATTTACAAAAAAACAGTTCTTGCTCACGAATTCTGTGGTGATAACCAGTAGGCTATTGTGGGAGTCTCAGGCCTCGAATTACACTCCAGTAGCACCGAGCCTGTTAATTTCTTCGAGGCACAATCCTCGCTTGGGGGGGCAAAATTCTCGTTTGTGAGGCACAAACAGTGATTTGGTGGAGCACGGCCCCGGAATGCCCCCCTGCGCCGGGCCTGCCGCTGCTACAGAAACTGAGTGGTGGGTAGCGGTAGCGACGCTACTTTTTAGGGCAAGTAGCGGTAGCGATAGCGCCGCTACTTTTAAAAAATAAACTATCCAGTTACCGCTACTTTTTTCACGTGCTTATTGTACCATGTTTAATAAAATCAAAAACAGCTACATTAGTAAATTGTTATACTGTATTTAGTTCACAAAATTTGTTAGTACGGACGGGCACAGTATAAAAACACATTTTTATACTGTGGTACGGGTGAAAATGCCAAAATAACTTTGTTTGTGATGTTGTAATGAGGAATTTATTACGTTTTGCAATTTCCAACGAGAGATTCGCACGGGTGATCACTGTCCTCTAAAGTATAAACTAAACTATGGCCACATGGCCGTGGTTTGGTAGCAGCTGTATCTGAATAGGAGTAGCGTATACCGCAGCTGTAAGTTAGTTAGTATAAACTGATAATAAGTAGGCAAAAAGTGAACTAAAAAAACGCTAAGATACAGTTAGGCACCAGAGTCGAGACTTGCGCTTGCTTAGGCAGCATTAGACAGTTAGAGGCTGGCCCGGCGCCAGAGTAGTGTGTTTGTGGGGAGGGGGCACAAAAAAGTCTTTTTCGGGTGGTGCGTTTAGAAAACAACGAAATGCAGTAACTTTTTTTCGTTAATTTTAGGTGAAGACCAAAAAAGAGATCTTTATCGAAGTGCGGTAGCTTTTTCAGTCAATTTTGGTTGAAGACCAAAAAAATAAACAAGGTCTATTTTAGTTGGAGGTTAAAACGAAATATCAAAAAAAAAAAAACTTTGAAAAAATCTTTGCTGTGCTCTGTTGCTGTGATCTGTAGTTGCTGTCAAACAGTTTTATTTTGTTTGTTTGTTTGCATAGCAATGTTCAGGTTTAAGTGTGTGTGTTTGTTTCAACAATAAATACAAACTTATGCAAATACGAAGCATTGCTTTAATTTGAGCAATCTAAATAATATAGGCGCTCTCTTTTTGATCACAAAAACGTTGTTAATAATTTATTATATGCTTTTTTTTTTTGAAAGAACAATATTAATTTTATAAGAACACAATACTCAGTTATGCTCAAAATTTAAAAACAAATTTGGACCAAAGCTAGACTTTGCAGGAAAAAATATTTAAAGAGCACTGTCAAATTCAACGCATTTGTAGGTAACCAATGGAGCTCTAATGATCTATTCTGTATTGCCATTGTTGATTTTAATGATTTGTCTAACGGTATAGGCTTAATAATGATCTAATTTAAAACAAAAATTTGCTTTTAACTAAGCAAAAATAGATATGCCACTTTATACTTAATGAAATTATGTCACTTTATAGTCCAACTATAGTTAAGAACAAATGAGATTAAAAATACTGTACGTGAAGATTTAAAAACAGTCAGCCCAAACCTAAAATGTACTGGTTTTAAAAAATGTATAGTTTTTTTGCTACGCTATTCGCAAGACAGTCAATGATAATCTAATTTATCTTCTTAATTAACCCAGTGCATACTCAATTACACATAAGTCACTGCAAAAAAATTTTACACGTTGTTCAAAGTCGTGGGTAGCGCCGCTACTTTCGTGGTAAAGTAGCAGCAGCGCACTACTTTTGAAGACGAGTAGCGGGTAGCAGTAGCGACGCTATTTTTTAGGGCAAGTAGCGGTAGCGGCGCTACTTTTGAAGTAGCGCGTACCTATCTTTGGAGTTAGCAGCCAACAACATTTTTTACAAATACAGAACATTCTAAAAATACGACGTTTGAAATACCAGTAATCATTTCATAAATAACATAAGTACCGCAGGAAATTTGACAGAGAACTAAAATTTTATAATTCCCAAATAATTATAAACTTAAATATTTAAAACGTCGTTTTTTAAATTGTTCTAGATTCAAAAAAGCGAATAACACAAGCATTAACTAGTTTTTTGATGTTGAACAATATTTTAGAAAATCATTGATTCTTTGTTATGTATTATCGCAAGAAGACGCTACTACACTTTTATTCGTTCATTTTCATCTGCCATGATATTATAGAATCTCATTCATTCGTCTTGACTCTCTTGATAATATGATTTCACTGTTTTTAGTTGATGGTTTGCTGTCGTGTAAAAAAAGTTTATATTGTAAATATGATGTTTTTGACGTTGCGGCCAAAGCTTTGACGTTTAATTGTTTGCTAGCTGTCTAGCGTATAGCTCGGCTGGCTATTTTCGACCAGAAACCTCGAAAAGAGCCACCAGAACAGCGACTACTTAAACCAAGCAGTGCGAAAAAATTGTCCTTTCACGGGATCCGAACGTGAAGCTGCAGGTTCGTTGTCGGCAGCATGGCTGAGGGGCAAAGTCGTCGTTTTTGCGACGACCCTGATCGCATGTGACGACCCTGATCGCATGTGACGACCCTGATCGCATGATCTGGTTCAACCCGCACCCTGGTCACGTTGTTGCATCCTTGGGTAAGACGCTTTACGATGATATTATCTCTGCTTGGTGGCTTCGAACTAGCAGCGAATTCAAAGGACAAGAATTCGAAGAAATTCACGGTAACATTGGATCGCTGGAAACTCTAACTAAGCAGGTATGGATTCTTCTCAGCTCGAAGCAGTCATTACAATGAAGATGTGAAGATTGTTCAATAATTAGCGTCTGACGCTGTCCGGTGACAGGAGGATAAATATGTACGGTATTGCAAGTTTGCAACAACAACAACAAAACTTTTTCGTATTCTTTATTTTAATAGTTGGTGTTCTGGTGGCTCTCTCTAGCTATCTGGCTGGTAGCTTAGTTTAAGCATGAAAGCACGCCAACGATTAAATACTGCGGTTTGTCGGCAACTGCATAAGCTACAGAGTAAATATTTTCGTTTCCTTATAGTTTTCCGCTGTTAAACTAGCATTCCTAAACGAAGGGTTGCAGCTGTACTATACTTCATAATTCGTTCAATGTGTTCACTAGTGCAACTATTGCGGAACAGACGTTGCGGGGGCTGAAGCCTCCCTCATAAGCCGAGTAACTTCAAAGTTTTAGCCAAACATGCTAGCCTTTAAACGTGTTTTGTAACTTACCAATAAGTAGAGTGGAATGAATATTGGATTAGCAATTCAATTCTTTGAGGTGGTTCTAAAAAGGTGCAAAATTTATTTGCAAAAATTGCTCAGCGGCAAGGGGCTTTTCCCCCAGATGTCTTACGTGGTGCATTTTCAACGCGCAGCAGTTTATTGAAGACGTTTGGTGCTGGATACAGTACAAACTTCAGCATAGAGAAATGTTAGCTTTTGGTTCAAGCTAGCACCTTCCTTAGCAAAACTCTGAATATGATGGTGCTGGGTAACAAACAGGATTGTTTTTGCTGATAATTGATAGGGCAATACGAGACTTGTTTGAGCAGCGTTTGCGAAAGTGGCGCAACCAGAGGGGCTAAAAGGGGCTTTCAGTCACTTAAAACATTTAATCCCAAAATGAAAGCGTTTAAATATGTTTTGGACTTGATCTGTAAGTAAGGGAGGGATTGAAGGGGCTGTATGCAAACTAATTCTTTCAAATAACATCCGAATTTTAGAAATTTAGCTGTTTAAAATCGCTCTAAAATCGCGCCAAATGTAATTCAAATGGCGCTAAAATGGCTACTTTTTGCCAAAAACTCAAAAAACTTTCCAGCGACCAGGGGTTTCGCACCCAGACCCCCTTTTATGATTCGCTTTAGTTGCACCAGTTTGCTGAGTATGCCACCCAAATAACTAAAGTATTTTAACTTTTGGTTCAAGCCCCTCCCTCCCCCTTCGCGTAACCTTGGTAGCAAGCCTGATTCGGGATAAAATCCAAACATTTTACGAGAATTATGTGGCCCGCTAAAGCTCAGGAAAAGTGTAATACGGTTCGTCCCCCAAAAAGTTTGGCAACCCTGCTATACCATATATTGTTTTTGATTGAATGATTTAAGAAATTCATTTACCATGCTCCCAAGATCAAGCAAAACTTTGTATGTTTTACTGTGTTATTTAGAAATAATTATGATGTTTCTAATTAACAAATTAAGCAAATTGTGTAATAATAACATCACAATTATGTGGTATTGATTTTATAAAATATAAAGCAAAAACTAAAGGCGCAAACAAGATTAATACAATCAAAAATGAAGAAAATTAAAGGGAGTGGCTATTTCACCAGAAAATTTTAAGTTAAGAGAGTTAAACGAAAATGAGAAAAGTTCATCCGCACATTTTTTATTTGGTTTTTTAAGGGTCAAGTTTAGGATTTGAGTTAGGATTGGTTTGAAATTAATAGATTTGAGGTTAATTTTAGAGAAAGGATTTAAGTTTGGGCCAGTCTATATCACTAAAAAAGTGGGTTGAAATTTCTGATGAAATAGAGCCTTCCAATCAAAAATCAAGGCCCTGGTTCCGAAGCCAGCGTGTTGTAACTATACGGTTAAATCTGAGCAAACGGCAGGTAAGATTGAAATTGTCTTTGTTGAAATTAAAAGGGCATTCAAGTCAAGTTTTCCACTGTTAACCAAAATGTTGGAAAAAGACTAAAATGCCTTTTCACGAAATTCGAACTTTTTACGTCTTTCTGTTGTCAAGATATTACAGTTCAAAATTAACAATTTTCTTCTTACTTCAGTATTGCATTTTGTCATAATTGTGATTGAAGATTAGTTTTAGGAAAGCTGGCTTATATTTACAAGAAAAGCAGTTAATTTACAGCCTTCTGACCTTTTACTTTGTTGTGACTACAACTCTGCCTCAAACACTTTCTGAGAACTAATAACCATGCAATAACTTTTTAAAAATTTTATTTCCGATCGGCAACCCTCGCAAAATTTTTGAGGGAAAAAAGCCTTTCCAAAGGGAAATCTAAGCGGTTATATCTTAGGAACGAAAGGCCATAAAAAGCTCAAATTTGGTGAAATTAGTCTTCAGATCTGTCAAAAATTTTTAAGAGAAAACCGAGCAAACAAACTTCCGACTTGCATGCCATTTTTAAAGTTACATTTTTGTAGCTAAACTTGGATTTTAATGAATTGTTGTCGGATTGCATATTAATCCTTCTATCACCGGACGGCATCGGACGCTTACTAAAAGGATGATCCACACACTTTTTATTGCGATAAATACTTTTTGTTCGGAGGAATCCGCACCTGCTTAGGAGTTTCCAGTGATTCAATGTTCCTACAGATTTCTACGAATTCTTGTCCACTGAATTATTTTGCTGCTTGTTCGAAGCCACCAAGCAAAGATAAAGCGGCTTCCGCGACAGGGTGGCCATGATATGGGTTGAACCCAGATTATGCAATCAGCAGCGTTGCCGTAACACATTTGTCTTTTGGGTTATGCTACCGACTCAAGTTTTTTACCAAGCTGAATGAAATAAAGTCAAGAAAATGTTTCTGTGCGACGCTTTTGTTTCACCAGTTGCAGCAAGGCTGCAAACAGGACTTAAATTGTAAGAGGAATTCGACTCCCGCAAAGAATTTGCCTTTTCCCTCTTTCGAAACTCAGAGCAGTCCCTAAGCACAATTGAGCCAGAACTTACATGACCGACTTTCTTTGAAATGAACTGAACTCCACCTTGAGTTTGGACGAAGTAATCGATGAAATGGACATGAAGACCTTTTTTTTTGGTAGTTGGAACAAATTATGGATGAATTTGAACCGGATCACCTTACCTTTTCTCGCCCTGATTTGCTGGACCCAGAAAGCATGCACCCATTCCTGTATTTTACAGCACGTTGCGAATTGGTCAAAATCAGAGGTGGAGTCCTCGAGGACACATTTTGAAGTCCTTGGCTATGGCCTTGAATGCCAAGTCCTTGGCCTTAGCCGCGAAGCCTCAAGTCCTCGAAAATTGCCCTGACCTCGGCTCGAGAACAGCGCTAGTTTTTGAATTGTTGAAACTTTGTAGATCGCCTGAAAACAGTTTTTGAAAACCTTTTTTTTAAGAGCACTTGCGCCTGTGTCCTTGGTCCTTGGCCTTGACCTCGAACATTCCTGTCCTTGGCCTCGAGAGGGTCTGTCCTCGGAAGGGTTGTTCTTGGCCTCGGATTTTTTTTGTGTCCTTGGCCTTGGCTTTGAGCCTTGTGTCCTCGACTCCACCTTTGCTCAATATATCTCGATATTTTTTGAACTGTATATAAGTTGCTAGTAGTCGCAGACAAGCAAAAAAACTTTTGTCAAAATCTTAGATGACTTAATTTACCGCTATTGGAAAAAAACATTCAATATCTAGCAAACTAATCGAAAAGTTTATTTGTTTTGAAGTATGGAAACACACCAACAACAATCTGAACAGCAACGCATTGCATTATCGAAACAAAATCATGTTGCTAAAATTCTCAATGAAATTGATGAAGTCAAAAAGAAAATTAGCTTGAAAGGTAATCGAAAGACAAAAAAAAATTAAACCTTCATCATTTCGGAATGCTGAATTATACTGCAGTATTTCGAAGCGAGTAGAGATTACGGTGTCCGTCTCCGCGTAAACGCGACTTTGCAACACAGCTCCATTCGAAGGAATGTTCCAACGGTGGTTAGGCGTTAGCGGTGATACTATTTAAATTTTACCGGAACCGAATCTGTAACTGATTTTCTAAATTTAGCAAGCGGTTAATTTAAACTGGCTGAATAGCCGCTTTGACCGGTCCAAGATTTAAACTCGAGAATTCCCAATCCAGAGAAGGAACCGTTACAACTTTAATAACTAGCCTGCTGTAACTTCACCACATGTCAAGGTAATTGAAAGAAAATTAATTGAAAACGTTGTGCAGCAAAATAAAAAGCTATCGATATAATGTAGCACTTCGAAATAAAATAAGGTTAGGTCCTCTATACCACCCTTTTCTTTGGTATATAAGGCACGTTAGTAGGTCACTAATACACTCTAATTTTGAGTGGTCAGAGTTTATAGTATGCCATTTACAATCACATAATATCAAGTTTTTGTGATATATGGTCACATTCATATCTCTCCCAAAAATTTTGCTAAATGATAAGGAATCGATAGGATCGGAGCATCAATCGGTTCTCAAATGTTCAAGGCAGATACAGTTGTTTCGCTGTAAGTATTATTTTGGAACAAACGCTTAAAAATTTTAGAAGCCACAAAAACGAATCGCGTAACAATTTTGGGAAACCGAAAAACTACAAAACTTTGAATGCATCAGCGACTACTATTGTTACCATTACCATGTATACGTCATGAAAAAAAATATGGGAATGATTGTTTCAGCGGAAAATTTTAAGTTTAAAAGATTAAACAAAAACGAGGAATATTCATTCGCGCATTATTGCTTTGCTTTTAGGGTCAAAATTGGGGTTTGATTTGGGGATATTTAGACTAAAGAGGAAGTATTTGAGTTTTGGTTAGATTCGAGTCATTATTAATAAAAAGTACATAAAAATTTCCGATGAAATAACGTCTTCCTAAGAATATTGCTACCCTATTAAATTGTTTTCGGCCACCCAATCCTATGCCTCAAAAATAACGTAAATTAAAAAGAAAAAAAAAAGCTTGAACCCCAGCACTCTTTATCTCGCCTTTATTACCTCCTATCAAACTGTTTTCTACCACCCAACATCCTACTCCAAACTCAAAATTTAATTCCAAAGTTGATTTAAAAGTTAATTTTGATTTCAAAAAATGGAATGCCAAGCTCTTTTTTTCTCGCTTCTATTATTCTTTCTCGAATTGGAATCAAAAGAGTCTTGATCGTGAGAAATGGAGAAAATTGGTTAAGGCCTTTCTCCGCAGAGGAGCAAATAGCTTGATAATGATTTTTTTTTTCTATAGAAAGATGCTCTCGAACGATGCATGAGCGTCTCACACAGCAAGTTGATTCAAATGGAAAGTTTATTACGGCATTATCGGAAGGAAACCTTGCGATGCGGAAAGAATGCTTTCAAAAATTCAATAGTGATTACGATTTGTATTACGAGAATTTTCATTACCGCCCCAAAGCGGAGATCTTGGCGTTACGCGGGAAAAGCTTCGAGGCAAGCTCTGTGATACTACACTTTTAAATTTTAATCAATTTTAAGTTATCTTCGTTTTTATTTGCGATTTGCCCACATAGCAATTTAAACAAAGATTGCATGCAGGGAGAAGTTGTACACTTGCTCAAGATTAAGTCGAAAACTATCACGATTATTTTCAACCTCTATCTTCTCGCTTGGATAAAGTCAATTTTAAAATAACTCTTTATCCATTGTCGTAAAATGATTGAACTCAGTAGCGCTGACTGGCTTGTCGATTGACTTATCGACCAAGATGCAAAATAAGGAAAACACCACGTTTTTAACACTTTTGAGACTGTCTTTTACACTAGAATGGGTTTAAAGCATTTTTTAAAACTTTTTTTTTTGGGGGGGGTGTGGTAGGGTAAAAATAAATCTCACAATTCAGTAAAAATTTGGGAAAGTGACCAAAAATAAGCAATCAAATTTGATCGCTTGTTAAAAAATGGTGAACCCAGGTTTCATCAAAAAAGATATATAAGCTTAGAAGTAGGGGGCTATTCAGAATTAGTTATTCAACAATTGCTTCTCTCAAGTCTCGTTCCATAACCCCCTCCTACCCCAATTATCTTTCTCTATATAATAGCCTACATACGAAATGGATCACTCCTTGTGAGTTTTATTGAACTATAGGATTTTATGATTTATCAACTTGTATAGTAAATAAGAGAACTGAAATTTTACCATTAGCCGTCTCCCACATAGCTCATTTATGCAATCATTTTTACCATGTTTTTGATCCGCTAATTTCCCTGCCACGATTTAAAATCATTAACTTTCATCAAAATAGGCCTATACAAAATTACGTTATTTTTGCAAAAAAAAAATACAAAATTTTTGAGAGCTGGGGGCTTTACTCCCTGAACCACGTGCCCTCGGAGGCACGGGGTCTTCGCCCACAGACACCCAGTGGCCTGCGGCGGCTGGTGGCTTCGCCCCCAGACTCCCGAAACATCCCCCAGTTGCAGATTCCTGTCTACGCACCTAATTGAACTGCATGCCAAACCTTTGTTTTCTTCACTATTTTCAGATTGAAATTTTGATATAGAAGCACTAAAATCGTGTCAAATTATTTATCCAACGATTTTGAGTTCTGTTAAGTTCTTGGCACTTTTCAGCTTTTATATATGGGTTAAAAAAATTGTCAAAAACTTTAGCAAAACCTAAGTATCAGTATGTTCAGATTCTTAGTACTTTTATTGATATTTTTTGCAGTCTATAAAAGCTGGTTACTTGGACCAATCCCATTACTTACGAAATCATGTAGATAAACTGAGATATCTGAAAAAAGTCAAACAAAAAGAAATCGAAAAGCTGCAAACTGAACTAGAGGCCGTTCCTTTGACTGTCATATGTAATGAAGATGCTGTAAACGTAAAGTATAATTAAAACTTTTTATTGTTAAGTGTTTGTCATTGCGGAAGTTTATTTCTGCTTTGTTTTCGTTTTTTTTTTTTTTTGCACAAATTTAGCATTATTGCTGGTGAGATTTTCTGCGTTCTCTAATTGTTTTTTATTTCTTTATAAATTCGAAAATTGTATTTTTGTCGGAAGTTTTAATTTATTTATATTAATTTTAGTTTAATTCTCGCTTACAAATTTTACAATTTCAATCTTAAACGTGTCATCGATTTCTCTAATTGTTTTTGCGTAAAATTGTGCACTTCACATTGCGTATGTATTTAGGTTTATTTATTGCATTTCTTATTTACCGCAATTTTTGCTCAATATTTTTTAGAAAAAAATTAAACTTGAAAATGACCTAGACAAATTGGCACAAAAGAAGCAGCTCGCAACCCAGATCAAAGGTATCTACAAAAAAATACACGAACAACTAAACGTAGGTATCTTTTGTTTAGATATCGCTGCAGTCCAGAGTTGCAAGTCAGGCTGGGCTTTTTGAGTCGTGTTCGGGCTTAAGATTGACGAATTTTCGGCCTTAATTTGGGCCTGATACGTGTCTTGTGTTTTAGGTAGCTATAAAAGCATAATCAAAATCATTTTGTAACTCTGAATGAAGACTTTATTTAAGGATAAATGCAATTATTTGTACTCAATTATTAGTATGGTATTGCAATTTATCAATAATCATGAACAAATAGTTTTACTTAGTCAAAGCAAACTAAAGTTGTTTAAAAAAAAGAAGCAATTAAGCAGATCTGTTTTTCGACCAAAGTTAAGTTTCGGGCTTTTTCGAACTTGATATGGGCTTCAAATCATTTTTCAGGTTTTGGCCGGGTTTGGGATTGCATTTTCGGGTTCGGGCCTGCTCTTAATAGCTCCTTTACTTTTTCTGCTGCAGTCAACTATAGTCATGCACTCAAAAGTCAACAGGCTACAGTATATGATATACAATATTCGTTCCTGATAATGATGGTATTTTTCACTGGCACTAACAATCTATACCATTGATAATTCAGCTTTAGGAAAAAAAAAATTTGTTGTTTTGTCGGGCTAGCAATATTGAAAGTAACTATCATGGCGATGAAATTGCGTGTGGATGAATAGAAAGATCGGTGAGCTTGTTTTCTTGCCTTTATGTCGGATGTCGGATCAAACAGCAAAATGTCTATCTTGGTGGCTCAAAGCAGATGCAGATAGAACCCAACAAGAATGAGCCGACTTCATTATAGGAAACCAGCTAGAGTCGCGTGACGGATCATTAAAAGATGTTTTGCTCTTCTAAAAAAATAATCTTTTCGTCTTTGATTCCATAGTTTAAGTAAGATTATCAGCGACTCAAATGATAAGTTTTAACTTTTGATAGTCAAGAGATTTTAAGAACTTCGCCATTGTTTTTGTTTCTTAGGTTTTTGCTTTGTTTCAAAAATTTCAGAAAGTTAAAGATGTAATTTGAAAACTGTTTGGTAAAAAAAAAAAATCAGAAAATAAATAACAGTGAACTGAGGATATTTTTCACAGTTTTACCATTTTTGTTCAGCAAGATTTAATTTCATATCCTCTTAAACTGGCCAAACTTCAAAAACAAAAGAAAGAAATGAAAGAAGAAATTGATATTTTAAAGTTTTACCAAGATTTCGCAATAAAGGAGCATGAAAAAAGTTCTGTAAGTACAACTAATTCTTGATAAATATAACAAAACCTAAAATACTGAGTACAATACGTGTTGTTGTAGCAGAAAACATTCGAAAATATCTACTCCAAAGCACAATATATCGCTAGATTTGTGGAAATAACAGTTGTCTTCTTGTTTTGTCAGTGCAAAAAATATTAAGTTACAGTGAAATGTAGTTTTAAAACCTAGTTGTCAGAAAGCACCTAAGTGTAGCATTAATAACCATACTGATTTTGGTATTTAAGTAATGAAAAGTTTTTCTTAGCCATAAGAAACGTATGAAATCGCCATAATGCTTCATTCTGGAAAGAGTAGTGAAGCCACCCACCCAGCTGGTCGTAAAAGGCGACCAATGGGCACCCATTAGCGGTGGCCACTTGTGTGGTGGCGGGATGCTCACTGTTTGAGTGTGTGGAAACGGCCATTTTTCTCTCCAGGGTTCACCATCCCAAGTAACGTTCTGTGGAGTAGCATTTCGGCTGCACCATGCTCTCATCCACAGCAAAACCGGGCTGATCCAACCAATAAAAGCTATGGCTGTTATAGTTTGGTTGGAGCTAATGTTCAGATTGGTTGGAGTTGGCTATTGTAGGAGTTGGCTGTTGCAGGCAATTATATTTTTATTTTGTTTTGCTTAATCGTGTTTTTTCTAGATTGTGAAAAAATAAATCTTGTAATCTTGAATCTATTTTTAGAAATATCTCACCAGGACAAGAGTCAGTTCCTAAAATGTTCGTGGAACCTGAAAATAAAAAACTAAATCAAAAGCGTGAAGTGCAGCGTTGCTTACTTTGCTCTTTTGTAGATTTTTTACTTATGTGTATACTTGTATTTACTGTTAAATTATTCCTGAAGTGAAATAGGCAGAACTAATTTAATAGTTCACAGAGACATCACGTTTTACAATCCTACTTCATTTGACAACACCTTAATGCTGTCTCCGCGTCGAAATGGGTAATCATTTCAACCACAAGAGCTAAAAGCTGCAATTATTTTTTTAAATAATTGCTGCTTTTAGCTCTTGTGGTGCGGTTTCCTTTTCCGAAACAAGACTCAAAATGCGAAAGTTATTTATCATGTTTTTCTTTCATTACCGTTAATTATTTCTTAGAAAATGAAGTTAGCTCTTGAAGAAAAATTTCGCCAAGAAAAAAAAAATTGCAGCGACACAATAGCCGCATTGGAAAAACAAATTCGGAAACCTAAAGCATCTAACGAAGATACGACATCAAGTGAGGAAATATTGAAAAAAAGTTAGTATTACTTAGATTAAGACGAAAATAATTGTTTGCCTTTTGCAATGTACTTTATTGAACCTCACACACTTGTAATAATATTTTTATTTGCCAAGATGCCTATTTGCCGGAGACATTTAGTTAAAGGACCTTACAGTCTTCGAGTTAAGCTGCTACCTGCCTACTTGTACACCTGACACACGCTGTAAGCTTCACACTATACTTGTTCAATGCTGAAAGTCAAGCAAGCCAATTTTTAGTTTTTGCTATGACCTGATCGGGAATCGAGCTTGAGTATACCGTTTTAGTGGCAGACGCTCTATCTATACTTAACCACAGTGCGATTAAGCAATATATAACATCAAGTAAGAATGTTTCAGTGTGCAGTTTTCTTTGGCCGCCGCATATACTTCAGTCTTTTTTATTCCAATAAAAAAAAAAGATCTATCCTTGTTTTACAGTGCTAGAGGGTTGGTGACAACTGAAGAGGAGCAAAGCTGATTTTAGCTGCCTATTTATACACATATAGGGACGGACATAACCAAATGAAGGGGCATGGTGCAATGTCCTCCGTGCCTAAATAAGCTACTTCTGACAGTTACAGTATAATGGGCTATGTCAACCACCTAAATTAACCTTCCAGCTGAAGTTTGTGAAATGCATGTTAATCGGACTAATAGTAGCAAGTTCTTAAGCTTTGCTAATTGTAATTATAATTGTAATTACGTTTTATTCACCAAGTTGGCTTGGTCTAGAGACAGCGAAGGGACCTTTTGGTCTTCTAGTCGAGCTGTCACTTGCCACGTTCGGTTGGTATTCGAAAAACTCTTAAACGGTATATTGAACTAAAACTGTTCTATTACCGCGATCTAGTGGCGTAGGCAGGATTTTGTGGTAGGGGAAGTTTTTCATTCAAAAGTAAAGTAAAGACCGAAAAAAAGAGGTTGTGATCTCGCGAAATCGCAATTTTTACCAGATTCGAGGTGTAGACTAAAAATGAAAAAAGGTCTTCAGTCTATACGGCACTGCAGTGTACGCCGTATTAAGCTTTCCATGCGTTGTTTTCCGGTCTGCTTCCAAAAAGAGAGTGGGGGAATCGCTGATTTTTAGTAGTGAAATACACACAATATAGGGTTTTCGTATACCAGGGGGGGGGGGGGGGCTTGGTACAACTGAAAGGCTAAGAACTTCCGCTTTGTATTGCGCAAATAAAGCAGAAACCTCCGTAAATAAACCAGCCAGATGGTTGAGCGACAACGTGTTCGTCTATGGAGCGAGAGGTCTGAGGTTCAAATCTCGGACCAGTCAAATCGGACACAGTGTTGGTTATGGCTCGCCACCGCTGCGACAGTTCTTCAAAAGGAGCTGTGACAATAACGCGAAGATAGGTCCTGTAAACTCGATACACGCTTTAGGCAATACAGTTGATATAATGAAAAATTTGATTTGATAACGGACAATAAGTTCTTAGCTAAACCTTTGCAGTAATGCTTAAAGGTCTTAATCCGAAGACTGATCTATTGAAAAAACTGAATCGTGCAAGTAGAGAGAACAAGGCCTTCAAGTTCATACCAGAATACGAAGAAAAAGCTAATTTACTGAAAAATGCTACTGGAATATCATTTTCGAATATCAAGGTACAGTATTTGGTTTTGTAAAACTTTACAGCTGAACCGTCAGTCGAGTGGTAGCGCGTTCGTCGGTATAGAGCGGGAAATCCGAGGTTCAAATCTCGGACTAGCCAAATAGGGCAGAGTGTTGCCAACGATGCGACATCTTCAAAAAAGCGGTGTTGCTCGTATCCGCAATGACACTGTGATGGGCCCCGCCAGCCATGTTTTCGTTTTTGCAGTAAAGAGCCGGGCTGCTGCAAACCTTTTGATGCGTCTCGCTCGGCAGCGATAGCTCAGTGGTAGAGCGCCGGATTAGTAATTTGAAAGTTGCTGACTCCCGGTTCGGTTCCCGAGCTGACAATGCGTTGTTGAGGCTTTGGGAAAGATACGATTCGCATATTTCCCTTTGACGCCAAGCAGTCTACCCACTGTGGTGGCCCAGCCTGGTCAAAGACTTGCAGACCTAAACACCAAAAGTATGTTAAGCGTTGGAGCAGGAGACAGACCCAGGTTGCCGGGTTCATAAGCGTGAATTAATCACGAGTGTAATTATTTTGTTTCAGAAAATGATGTGGTGTTTTTCAAACCAAACAAACATTAGTGAGAACTTAGAAAATCAAACGAAGTCAAAGAAAGCGGAAATAGCAAAAAGAACTAATGAAAAAGAAGAGTTGGAGGCTCTTCTCGAAAAGTTTCAATACGAAAAAGACACGAGGTACTTGTGGTTTTAGCTTTAATTTTTTTTTTTTTTTTTTTTCGGAGAGATTGCCTTGCATGATTCATTTTATTTTTGTTCTGTTTAATTGCTTTTTTTCTTGTGTTATAAAAAATAAATCTTCCGCAAAGAGCTTGATTTTATCATCCATATTGCAGCAAGAGACAAAATTTTTAAACAGAATAATTGCTGCGGTGAGGTAAACTATATTGCTTTTTTGAAAGTTGCGTATTTGCTAGTTTGTCTTTAAATTGTCAATATGAAAAATTTTGCTCTGAAAAGGACCCGAAGAATGGTCGAAAACGTTTAGCGTTTAATAAAAAATGATATCTGTTTTAAAAATTTTGTCTGTTGTTGCAATCAGTGTCGTTGCCAGAGCAACCAAAGTGAGGTGGCACTAGCCGAAACTAGGGGGGCACTAAAATAGACTGAAATTTTTCAAATAAAAACTTATATTTTACGGCTACAAATTATGCGCTATTTTCAAAATTTTGGATTCACGTTAAAAAAAGAGACGTAGAAGCCTACCAGCGTTTATTAGCGGCCCATATAATTGCTTGGAAAATCTGTCCGCTGCAGTGACTGGGACCAAAAGCACAACCAGGAATTTGCTTAGAGGGGGGACTTAAACCAAAAGTAAACTTTTTTGCACAAAATTGTCTAATTTAAGCCCTGTGCTAAACAAACCAATGCAACTCGAGCGAGTCACAGAGGGGCCTGGGGGCAGGGCCCCCAGCGTCTGGGTGATTTTTGTAAATTTGCGGCAAAAAACAGCAATTCTAACGCCATTTCAATCACATTTCGCACGCTTTTGAACCCATCAAGCGACCAGAAGCGCAACGAGGATTTTACTAAGAAAAGGGGGCTTGAACCAATAGTAAATTTTTTTGTTCAAAAATTGTCTAATTTAGATCCGTGCTGAACAAACCGATGCAACTTAAGCGTATCACAGAGGGGTCCGGTGGCAGAGCCTCCAGCTGCTGGATGACTGTTGTCATTTTGCGGCAAAAAATAGCGATTTTAACGCCATTTCAATCACATTTCGCACATTTTTGAAGCAATATGAATGATTACAGTAAACTGCTAAAATTCAGAAGTCATTGAAAGAATTGAATTGCCTAGCCCTTTTATGCTTCAAGTTAAGTCCAAAACACTTAAACGCTTGTTTTATTGGGGTCTATTTTCTCAATGACTAGGCTAAAGGGGGCTGAATCCCCCTTCGACCCTATCCCCTGGTTGCGCAACTGACTGCGACCTAAAAAAATCTTGAGTGTGCTCTAAAAACGCAAAAACAGCTGGTCTTTAAAAAAAAGGTTTTCACGGATTATTTCAGGTCATAATCACTAAAGAAGTACTGGTAACGATTCTGTAGGCTTACATCCCAATTTCGCGACACATCCGTAAGGCGTGTTAATAAGGCGGATTATTGCGTCACATTTATGTACAGTAGTTGGTCGCCAGCAATTTCGTGAAGAATCGAGAAAACTTCAAAAGAGAATTATCTTTGAACGTTATTATTCCTTTTTCCATTATTGCCTGTTGTCATGTCGTTACGTGATGCTCCAAAGTATTTTGAGTAAACCGAAATGGGGGGGGCACAAGCAGTCGTTAGGGGGGCACGGCCCCCCTGGCCCTCCCATAGAGATGGCACTGGTTGCAATACGAAAAATAAATCTTAAAACCTTGCAAATGTTGCAATTAATCTTAATCACGATTAAGAAATAATTTGTTAACTGTACTAAACTTGATATTCAAAATAGCATACTAAGGTGCAGTGAAATTGGGTCATCTCTAATTTTCTACTGAGCAATGCAAAAAAAAAAACTGTGATAGGGAACGGTTGAATGTCAGCAAAATATACCTAGCTCTAGTTTTTACAATTTATTGCTTTTTTTATATCCTACTTAAGTGCGATACTTTGGCCAGGAGTGCCGGAACGTCAGAAGGGCAAGAGGGGGGGCAGGTTTTTCAAAGGGCACTTTTAATTCTGTACGTACAGTCATTACTACTAGCGTTGTAGACATACCGTCAAACAACTAAACACTTCACTATAGCCAGTGTACTGAGTACGTCGCATAAACACTGAAAACTAACAACAAACAAATTATCAATTAAAAAAAGGGCAGATTCTGCCGCAGGATGCCGTTAGGGGTTTAGTGGCAACGCCCCCAACATCCGTAGGCCAGGGGGTCTGGGGGCGGAGCCCCCAGCGCTCGTAGATTTTGTAATTTTTTTTTTCAAAAATAACTTAATTTAAGCCTATTTTCGCAAAAATTAATGCTTTTGAATTGTGGCATAGAAATTAGTAGTGCAAAAACATGATTAAACTGGCTGCGTAAATGAGCCGATTGGCTATGAGGGCGGTGGCTAGTGGTGAAATTTTAAGCCTTTTTATAACAAACTGATAAACCTTAAAACATAAAAAAATCACAAATTTTAAACTAATTCGTCTGCATTTACAAGACAAGATAATTTTGGAGAAGATGTTTATTCCCACCACATCCCAGCATCCCCATCTTAACCGAGTATTTTACTGTTAAGTTTGGACAAGAAATGGATCTTGCTCCACTTATTGCATTGAATTTTAGGTGTTAGAAGTTTTTCTTGTATTTCTCCGGTTTTAGCAGGGGGACTGGACCACTGGGTTCGCCTCTGGTAGCGTTAGCGTCGATCGTTCCAACTATAGCGCTACAAACAAAGTTAGAAACTTGAATGTCTTGCGATGAGTAATGCTGAGGCCTACAGACATAGGATCCTTGAGTTCTTAATTTAAAATTTTGTAGCACTCTATATCTTCGTAGCATCAGTTTATACTAATGAAACTAAATCGGGTGTCACAGCTCACAGGCTAACCGAATGCATTCCATAATATTGCTCACTTATTTTACCGGTACGTTATTTAGAAATCATTTAACACACGCAATTTGTAGTTTTTGATTTCAGTGAGCTTTTTAGCGCCAACTAATAGAGAATAATTTTGTTTATAATAAAAGATTTTTTTCAGAAAATTGTTGTGTATTTTGTGTCGACAAAAATTTTTATTACGTTTTATTTCTAGAAAGGGCTCTGTTAGTTGACAAAACACTAAAATTTAATCCCTCAAATTGCTTCTTGTAGCTCCAGTACACTTTGCGTGCCATCAGTTTAAACTGTCGCTAGGAGGATATGATTTGTTTCATCCAATTGATCAGCTTTCATGAGCTAGCTAAAAAACAAACAGTTTAGTATAGCCTACACCAAGTTGCTACTAACTTTCTGCTGTGCTAATTGCTATCGTGCACAATTGGGTCATTTGTCAGGTTTATTGTTCACAAACAATTAAATTACTGTTAGATCTGTTGCAGAGGTGGCAACGGATTCGGAGCGGACTGGATCGGACCCAGATCTTACTGTTTTTTTCGCTGATCTGGATCGGATCCAGTTTCACTAGAAGATGCGGATCCGGATCTGAATTTGACTTTGCCCCCTTAAATAATTTGGGGACAAAATCAGCACTACATTCCGCAAAGACCTTCTTTTCGTTTGGTCTCCACCTGAATTTTGGTAGAAAAAATGCCCCAATTTTTAGTGAAGACCTTTTTTTACTTTTTAGTATTTAATTGAATTTGAGCTGAAAAAACACCCCAGTTTTTTTAGTGAGGACCTTTTTGTTTGGTCTTCACCTGAATTTGGCAGAAAAAACGCCCCAATTTTGAGTGAAAACTTTTTTGCATTTCTTTGATCTACTTTTGGTTTTCGTTAATATAAACTAATGTAATTAGTGGATCCCTAAATGTAATTAGTGGATCTTCAAATTAGTGGATCCCGCCACCGTTGATCTATTGTTCATGAACAATTAAATTTATTCAGCATTGGATAAACGAGCTTTGAGATTAGCAGGTGTTTGCTTCGTTAGTATCGTATTGAAATCCAAAGGGCAGTACTGCCTCCCTGCCCCCCCGTTCCGGCACCACTGACTTTGGCAATTAGTAGTAATAGTAGTTTATTGTCACAAGGTAAATTCGCAAAAGTCAAAAGTTACATTCGAAAGACAAGGAGCACCAAAAAATGCTAAGGTGTTCTAGTTGAGCAATTTGGCAGCGTTGTCTCTATAATCGTGCAGAGGCTAAAGCGAGCAACTAACAAGTTTTAAGTTTGATTTTCGCTGCGTTTTTTTTATTCTTTTTCTGCAGTTGAACCTTGCGTGAGATTTAGAGTTAGGGCAATGTATTGTTGCCTATAAGAGACAGAAAATCGATGTTCTAAAAGAAAGAGTATACTCTTCAGAATTATGCTACCAGGCCGGTTTGTAACGTACAGCTTATTTTTGTGTCTCTGGGCCCCTCCCTTTTCTAAATCCCTGGCTACGCCATTGCATGGACGTGCTTACACAACTTACTAAATTAGGAGTAAAAATTTCTTAACTGAAGCTCTGGTACTGAATGACATTCTATAAGTTGCATGCCATGGCGCACGTGCTATCGAGAGTAACGTTGTTAGAAATTGCACTTCGACTTCTAGTTTTTTGGAAGATTGATACTCCGGTTCCGCTCCGACTCGCAAACTCCACTCCTCTATCGAGCCTAATGCGTCGCGACGACGGTTCTTTCTATTTTCACCAATAACACTTTTACTGCGTTTCCATGAATCCTTGCCCCACTTGTGGTTAAGCTTTGTCACGTTTATAAATGTTTTGTATTATAGTGTTCTTCTTTGACGTCATAAAGCGTAGTCAAAAGTTGGGCATGAAAACGCGGTATTTGAGTTATTGGTTACACTGCAATTTTATTTGTTCGAATTTAGTGTAGTCAAAATCTTCAGGTTTTTCGTATTTTTGATTCTTAAGTTTTGAACTACAAAACAATTTTGTGAACGCTGAAACGAGCGCACAAAAGAAGACAAATTTAATTAGTTGTTGTGAAGCAAAAATCTCAGCATTCATTAGATATTCTTAATCAGCGATTTAGGGAATCGCGGAAACGCCGCGGCGATCATCGAGTTAAGTTACTAACTGCGCGGCCACAACGCAAAACTAATTAATATAATTTTCTTCCAGAACGCAGCGATGCATTTCAGTCCAAGAATTGAACAGAAAACCACTAAATAATCAACTATACTTTAGTTTTTACCAATGCGGCTGCTACGAATACGCTAATGCGAGCTCTGGCTTTACATTATAGCTTTGAAATAATTCGTACAGCGAAGGAAGAAGGCATGGACAAAATGCGACAGAAAATTTGTGGTCTTAAAACGGCAAATTTCGACAAAGCAAATTTATTAGAAAAAGCTGGACAAGCCCTCGAGTATTTAGCTGAATTTTTAATCAAAAAAATTCACTTTTATGAACTGCCAATAACAATACCAACGTCAAGAAAGTGCAGTACAGGTACAAGGAGCATCAAAACTAAATAGTTATGATAATAATAAAATAATATAGCCAGTACTTAATTTGTAAGGGGGACGCGGGGGTACGCGTTGATCAGAATTGATTGATCAGACAAAAAAGACCTACCAATTCCAGCCGAATATAGTACCTAATGGCGGGGGAAAATTGATTTCGAAGGAGAAACACCGCAACTGTCGGCGAAGACCTTTTTTTTAGGTCTTCACCTAATTTCCTAATTTTGGCGGAAACACACTTGAATTTTCGGCGAACACCTTTTTTTTTTGGTCTTTATTCAATTTTGGCGACGGAATTACGTAATCTTCACTAAAGTACTTTCACATGCGAAAGTTTCCTTAAGGCAGCAAAAGCGTCCCCCCATGCAAAATTTTACAGTTTAAGTACTGAATATAGCCACTAGCTTATCGGGCACAGATGAAATCAGTCGTAAATAATATACTATAAGCTTGTGGCTATATTATATATTATTCGACTGATTCCTAAATGCGGAGTTGTCGGAGTTTCTTCTTCCCTCTCTTGCTGGTGATTTTCATCCAAAACATGACCTCAAACAATAAATAGTTATGAATAGCGCCAGCAAAAGTCAATAAAGTCAAAGTTTTTTCAGTGCTTTATTATATCATCAAACGTATACCAACATTGATTTCGGGTGCTCTGGAGCCAGTTTAGGTAGATTTTATAGGTCAAATAAAGTCAAAATTTTGGGAGGTCAAAATTATATGTGATCAAAAAATTCTTTTTCAAAAGCAAACAAAAGTTTTTTTTTCTTCATTTTTCTGGGTACTTGAGAACCAATGAAAACTTATGAGCAATTTTATGCATATTTGAATGAAGCTTTGCCACTCAAACTTCTGCAAATAGTTGCAATATGTCGCAATACAATTGCCTGGGTTAACTTCTTTATAAAAATACTTTTAGAGTGCCGCGAAACTCATTTTTTGAGATCAAAAACAAATTAAAATGCCAGTCCCGGCACGAATAAAATAATTAAGAACACTATGCCCAAATTCAAAAATCAAAAAGTCAATTTTTATCATACAGTACCGTATATCACAACACGTACTGGTTTGCTTTCACAGCTTTAGCAATCGATAGAACTTTTACACAACGCAACTTTTTACCAAGCAAGATTGAAATTGTGTCGATTTAGTTTCCAATAAAAATTGAACAAATGAGGCCGAAAGTTCGAGAAAATTTAAGAACAGCAAATTTCAATCCAAATTATTTAAAAAAAAGTGTAAAAGACATGGAAATGTGTGCAAGATTCTCAGGTTTTCGTCCTGTAGCGATTAGTTACATTAATCACAAGACTGACTGATTGTTATTTCTTTCTATATACAGTACTGTTAATGAAAAGTGAAGAAGGTTACCTGCTTCAAACTTACGAGAATGGCGAAAAACAAAATTTTTTTTTAATTAAAATTTGGAGCTTAATAAGACCAAAACGGTTTAAGTCAAAATAAAGTCAATAATTAGCTAAAATGAAGTCAAATTAAACTTTTTTAGGTCAAAATAAAAATGGCTCTAGTTATAAAGAATCGTCAAATGTAATGAAACAAAGTCTTGATAGTGTTCATCAAATACGAAATAACTTTTTTTTATCATCGAAATATTAATACTGCTCTTTGAAAGTGATTTTGATTAGCATTACGCGATTAAACTAATTCGGAATTCTATCAAGGTTTTATTCTGCATTTATAAAATAATTCATAAAACTAATATTTGAGAGACAATGTCGAAAGCGTGACCAAAAGGGTAAAGGCGTCGTGTTACGACGACCCTGATCGCATAATATGGGTTCAACCCGCACCCTGGTCACGTTGCTGTGTCCTTGGATAAGACATTTTACGATGATTGTCTCGATTGATGGCTTCAAACAAGTCCCAAATTCAGTGGACAAAAAATTTGAAGAAATTCCTAGAAAAATTGGATCATTGGAAACTTCTAAGCATAATCGTGTAGCCAGAAATCAGCAATGGGGAGGGAGCTGTTGCGGGGGTCTAGCGCCATAAAAAGAGTCTTTACCTCAAATCGGTACGGTTTTCTGTCCCCTCTCAAAAAAAAAGGTCTTCACCCAAAATTGAAACGGTTATTCTGTCAGAAATCAATCAAAGACCAAAAGAAAAAGAAAAGTCTTTACCCGAAATTGTAACGGTTTTTGTGTCCAAAATCAATTAAAGTCAAAGAAAAAATTTCCCTATTCTGCTCGCCAATGGGGGCTGTCTATTCTAGTGCAGAAATCAGTCTCAAAAGTGCTAAAAACGTGGTATTTTCCGTATTCTGCATGCAATGGGGGGGAGGGCGATAGCCCCCCTGGCTACTTTACTGCCTAAGCAGCTGTGGATTCCTCAGAACACAAAGTACTTCTTACAATAAAAAGTGTGCGGATCGTCCGACAATTAGCGTTTGACGCTGTCGGGTAAAAGAAGATAAATATGCAACTATAACAACAACATTTTTGTAAGAAAGAAATGATTTGATAAACAAAGAAATTTAAGATGTTTTTAACTAGATTTTTCAATTTTTACAGAAAAAGAAAAGATCTTGAACAGTCTGTCAAGGCTGCAACAAATCCTACTTTCTCTTTCTGAACACGGTGACTATTTGCTTCGGCGATCTTCACTAACAGTTCCAGAAATTTTACTGAAAGCTGCAATGCAGTCGTTTCACGTAAGTAATGTTACAAAGATTTACATTGAGTGTTTCTTTTTTAATTTTACGCAAGCACTAAAATTGTTGACTACTTTACTATTCTAAAAACATGAATCCTGCGGCGAATGTAAATTAGCATTTGGTTTAATTAAATGTATTTTTTGTTCGACAAAATAAAAATTAAAGAAAAAATGAAACCGTTGGCCAGGCAAATCCACTAGGTGGCAAAAAAGAGCCCTTTCAGTTGTGATGCATCGTTTTCCTCCACTTTTATCAGTGAGATCTTCAAGAACCAAAAATCAAATTAGTCTGTAAAGTTACTATTTCTTTCGTATCGAGCAAGAAAACAATACAATTAATGTAACAGTAATTACTACTTCTCATATAGTACAATCATTGCTGCAGGATTAAAAACATGATCATGATTAAAAGTATCTTGAATCATGCAGCATCAAATTAAATCTTTTATTATACTCGCTGTATTACGCCGAAGTGTGTAACGAGTTGGCGGGGTCCCATCTCCGCGTCATTACGCCCGGGAAACCAGCTTCTTTCGAAAAAATGTCGCAATGGTGGCAACTCGTTGTCAACTCTGTGTCCGATTTGACCCCTCCGAAATTTGAACCCCGTACCTCCCGCTCTAGAGACGAACGTGTTACCGCTTTACCAACTGATTTGTACCTTGATTTTTACAAAAGCAAGATTTTGTTCTTTAAAGCACTTTCCGTTAAAAACATGCTTTAACAATTTAATGAATATTCTAATATCATTTTTGCAATGCATTGTTTTTTTTTAACTTATAACGTCTTTCAGGTGCCTAGCTCAAAGGGCGATAACAACCGAATAAATTGGCGACCAGTTGATTCAGCACCTTCAGAAGGTAACACTCTGTTTAATACATACTAATGTATACCAATAGCAATGTCTGAAATTTCAAGGTAGAACAATTGATGAAGCTTAATTTATATCTGAATTTAGTCAACAATGGCAAGAGTATGAGAAGATGCAATTGTTTACTGGGTGAAACGTTTCAGGTTTTAGCTTTATCAAGATTTTGGAAGCATCCGATCAAGGTGGAAAGAGTAGCTAAGATAGTAGACTCCAGTTTGATTCCTGATTTGGAAACCAAAGACTACGAACATTGGTTCTCCAAAGGAATAATTTGAACTGAACCAAGTTGTGTTTGAGTCAAGCTGTCACCAGCTATCACACACGGCGGAGGCTTGTGCGTGTGCCAGCCTGACTCCAAGGCAGCTTGATTAAAAAAAACTGTTATTTTTAACCCTTTTTAATCCTTTTTTTTCTTCCTGTTATACACATTTGAAGATTTACTTAGCCAAAAATGATATTCAAAGAGCTAATGCTGTGCTCTATATTGCAGCATGAAATCATTGTTCAGATAAATTACTTAAAAAGCGTTTGCTGTGCATAGAATGAATTGAAAACTTCATGAAAGTGGTAGATGGTTGCTTGCTCTGCGGTACATAAAAATGTCGGGCAATTGTGCGAAGAAACCTTTCAGTCTTCGAGTCAAGCTGCCATCTGCCCAGCTCCTGTTTATCTCACACGGTGGGAGCTTTACCTTGCCTCGATGCTCAACGCCAAGCAGGGTAACTGTGAATACCATTTTTCCACCCTTTAATTTGATCCGACCGGGAATCGAACCCATGTTTACCGTTTCAGTACCAAACCATCTATTCATTCGACCAAACGGTTTCAGTACCAAACCCACTGCTCGATTCTCTCTTAACGTTGAAGGTCAATCAATGTCTTTCTCCTATTGCAGAATGCGTATTCTACGATTTAACTGCAGTCCACGTACCTACAGTAATTTGGGTTATTTTGAAGTAACTTTGTAGCTTTAACTCCCGAAGTTTTGTATTACCCTGCCCAGTGTGAAAGCAACTACAGTAGAAACATAATATGAAATGCAAGCCTAAACGCGTGGATGTTTTTAGCAGATTACGACTTTCAAGGTTCTGATAATGTCGACTACGTTTCTCGAAAAAAGCTAAAAAGAAGAGCAGAGGTGGCAGTCAGGAGCAGCAAAAAATAAACTCTATGATCTTTAGTACAAACAATGGGAGAAACAGACAGAAATAATTTATTTACCGAGCTAAATAAAAACACAAAAAGTGAAATACTGTACAAAACAATCTCAACGATAGACTGCCGAGTGACCAATCTTAAGGGTTGTTAAGTCAAGAAGCCACAAAAATTGCAAGTGAAACATTGAATTACATTATACTGTATTAGAAAAATAGACACTGAAGAAAATAGTTCAAAATAAAAGAAACTATTACAAAGAAAAATTGCTAACCTACTGACTTACTAACCCGTCCTCAGGAATAAACCATGCATATTGCGTAAGCCCCCTTCACAATCTCAGGGCATAAATTTATATCAATCGTGTGAAACCACTGGAACTACATTTGTGTAGGCTATTGCTGAACTTTACGTGGTATCAAAAATTAGATGAACTTGAACTTAATAACTTGACACTATGGTTGCTTCTGTGAACTTTGTTCTAATAGTTGGTTTTCGTTGTTGGTCCTTCTATTTTATGTAAAAAGCATTGCTCATTAACTACAGATACAGCCTATATACATCGACAATTCGACATGCTACACTTGGCCAGTAAATAATCGATAATTCGGCAAGTTAATAATCACGGTTTTCGGCTGACTGAGGCTTTTAGCGTGCAAGATTTTTAAGTATTAGATCCAACAACTGCCGTCATCTGGAAAAGTGGAGCCCAGAGCAAATCTTGTGTTTCTTTATTTTGGACCAAGCGCCGAACCTGGATTTTGCTAAGGGGTAGCTTAAACTAAAAGTTAAAATGCTTTTCTAAAAATGTCTTATTTAGGCGGCGGGTTAAGCAAACTGTTTCAACTCTTTTGCATCACAGAAGCTAGACGGGGGTCTTGGGGCTTCGACCCCAGCCGCTAGGCAATTTTTGTGGTATTTTGGCAAAAAAATAGCCATTTTAGCGCCATTTGGATAACATTTTGCAAGTTTTTGGAGTCATTTGAAAGAACTAAATTTCTAAGATTCGGGAGTCAGCTACAAGAATTAAATTGCCCTGTTCCTTCCCTTCAGTCCAGGCCCCGCCCAACGAGGGGACATTTCGGGGCCGTGCCCCCAAATCACTTCTTGTGCCCTCCCCAAATGAGAATTGTGCCCACCTAAGTGAGGATTGTGCCCCAAAGAAAGTAACAGGCTCGGTGCCACTGGAGTGCAGTTCGAGGCCTGAGACCCCCAAAATTCTGGTCATCACCCCAGAATTCGATAGCAAGAACTGTTTTTTTGCAGATTTTGCGATAAAGACCTTTTTTTTTTTTTTTTTTGGTTTTCACCCCAGAATTCGCGCATATTTCGCGATGAAGACCTTTGTTTTTTGGTCAACACTCTCGAATTTGAAGGAAAAAAGTTTTTGTGCCCCCCCAAAAAATTGTTTATGCCCCCCAGTCACGCTACTCTGGCGCCCGGCCTGCTTTACTCTCCCTTACTTAAGTTACAGGTCAAGTCCAAAGCATGTTTTAGAACGCTTTTTTTGAAGTTAAAATGTTCTAAGTGACTTGGCTAAGTAGGGTGGCTGAAGCCCCTTTTGACTCTCTTGGTTGCACCACTGTTTTGGGCCACGTAGTGTTCAACTGCTCATGGCAACAATTTGCTGTAATGAATCAGAATTTTTTTGTCACACCACACTGTCTATATTGTGTTGTTCACTTTGAACTACGGTATAGCCTATAAGGACATCAGCAGATATAAACTAATTGGCTTTTTATGATTATAATTTCTGTGTGAGCGCAGATCATTTTGGACATATCGCTATAATAGCAGTCACTGTAGAAAAGGAATTCGGCAGCGGGGCTGGGGGAATTAAAGGTATCGTTTTGAAAGTAATAGAACAACCTTGATCACATTATTTGAATGGCTCAACCAGCAGTACCCTGCCGCGGTACGTTGTCGCGTCTTTTGGTGAGGCGCTTACCGGTTACTATCTATCTCTGCTTGCGTTGCTTGCTGGCTTCGAACTAAAAACAAATTATCTGGAAAGAAGTTAAACGTCAAACAATCAAATCAAATGTTTTATTATTCTATCTGTATTACGCCGAAGCTTGTAACGAGTTGGCGGGAACCATCTCCGCCTCATTACCCCCGTGCAATGCAGCTTCTTTCAAAGAAATGTCGCTGAGGTGGCGATCGAGTTGTTGGCAACACCGTGTCCAATTGAACCAGCCCAAGCAGCAGGCCCGGCGCCAGGATAGCGCGACTGGGGGAGGCATAAATAAATTTTGGGGGGCACGGGAACTATATTTATGTGAATTCGAGGGTGTGGATCAAACGAAAAAGGTGAAGACCAAAAAAAAGGTCTTTAGTTCAAAAATTTCTACAAATTCTGGTTTTTATCCCAAAAATCGTTCGATTTTCCACGAATTCTGAAACGATAAGCACTATTTTGCGAGTCTCAGGCCTCGATTTGCACTCCGGTAGTTCCGAGCCTATTAATTTCTTCGGGGCACAGTCCTCGCTTGGGGGGCACAACTCGTTTGGGTGGCACAAGCAGTCATTTGGGGGGCACGGCCCCGGAATGGCCCCCGTGGCGCCGGGCCTGCCGAGCAGTGCCGGATCCAGGAGGTCCGGACCTCCCTGCTCAAACCGGAGAAATATAAGAAAAACTTGTAACCCATAAAATTCATTGCAATAATTGGAGCAAGATCCATTTCTTGCCCAGACTTAACAGTGAAATACTCGGTTGGGGTTGGAATAAAGCGGGGGGAATGAACATTTCCAAAATTATCTTTTTTTTTAATGCAGACGAATTAGGTTAAAGCTCGTGTTTTTTTATTTGATGATTTACCGGCTTGTAATAAAAAGGCTGAAATTTTTTCCATTAGCCACCGCCCTCATAAGCCCATTTACGCAGCCTGTTTAATCATGCTTTTGCCTTGTTAATTTCTATGCCACGTTTTAAAGAATTAATTTTTACTAAAATAGGCCTAAAATTAAGTTATGTTTGCAAAAAATTGTAAAATTTTTAAGCTGTGGGGTCTCCGCTCCCAGAACCCTTGCCTCTGGCGGTTGGGGTGTTACCAAAAAATCCCCAAAACCCTGAAATACCACACCATTGCAGATTTCTGGCTATGCCCCTGGCTAAACTAACAGCCGGTATACAAAAATTAATTTCAGAAAAATTAACGCATGGTAGCTGGTTGCACCTAAAGCTATTAAACTTGAAAAGAAAGGCCGCTTAGAAACGTTTGCAAAAATATTATATCTTGAGCGGCCCCCTACAAAAATTTCTGGATCCTCCCTTGTCAAGATTTGAAGCTCAGACCTACCGCTCCATAGACAAATGCGTTACAGCTCGACCAACTAAGGTCAACCGCAAAATTTGGAAATTGGTCAATTCCTAAACAGGTGAGGATTCGTTTCGTCAAAAAGAATAACGCAAATGCTCCTTTCTCCAGATATTAGGGTGAAGATAAATCTATCAACGAATCATAGAAATTGCATAATACAAATGCTTGATTAACTCCATTTTACTAGTTATTGTTTTTATGCGTTGCATCATCACAAGGTCTAATCACTGATTCACTGGTATGTGTAATATCTTATGTCAGAAAAATTTATTCGTCTCTGAGCCACGTAGAAGAAGGAATAGCGGAAGACAGGGCTGTAATTGATGATTTGACAAAAACAAGCAGTAAAAAATTTAACAAGTTAGGAAAATTCTTCCAGCGTAATCCGCTACTGTTACCTAGCCCCAGCATCTATGGGGGGGCGCTTTTGCAGCCGTGACCAAATGCATTCGGAGTCCGGCAGCAATCTGGAGAAATTTGCTCCAAATGCGATGTTTTCTTCCTTTGGTTTGGATTTTGCACTTAAATTCGGTTGAAGACCAAAAAAAAAAAAAAGAAAAGGTCTTCACCGCAAAATCGTACAATCTTCGGCCGAAATTTTGAATTTTTTGTAATAAGCGGTCACTTTTTCTTTTACTGTATATCTATAAGCAGGGCCTCAGAGAGAAATTTTTTCAGGGGGTACGAAGGTTGATGCCGGGCCCCAAAATCTCTTCCAAAAATGACCAAAAAAAGGTCTTCACTGAAACTTAGTCCCATATTTTGCCCAAAATCAGGTGAAGACCAAAAAAAAAAAAACTTCACGCAGGGACCTGAACTCTTCCGGGCCCCTGAGTCCAGGCCCCCCGTAGCCCCGGGTACGATGTACCCCTTGAACCTCCCTCTCGTAGGCCCTGTCTATAAGAAGCTTACTTTTGGTGGGGAAGACGCTAACCCTCGATGGAAAACGTTTAACTCTCAATGGGGAAACGCAGGCGCGTCGCCGGCAGGGGGGCAATGCCCCCCCGATTTTCGTTTTTGCCCCCCCCGATTTATTTCTTGCCCCCCACGGTATTTTTGGGGGAGGAAGAAGTTGCTGTTTTTGGCCGGAAAAAACGTTTGAATTTGTGATTTCGGCCAGAAAAAGCCTTCGGATTTCGGCGAAGACCTTTTTTTTTTGGAGATCACCTGATTTTGGCCGGAAAAAACGTTTAAATTTGTGATTTCGGCGAGAAAAAGTCTTCGGATTTCGGCGAAGACCTTTCCTTTTTTTTTTGTTTTTGAGATCACCTGATTTTGGCCGGAAAAAGCCTTCGGATTTCGGCGAAGACCTTTTTTTTTTCTGGAGATCACCTGATTTTCACTGAAACTTCGCCTCAATCCAATTCAGGAATGATGAAAAAGCTTTCCCCCCCTGATTTTAATTTTGCCCCCCCTACAGGGGTGCCGAAACCCGGGAAGATATATCCCCCAATAATTTGACTGTGTCCCCCCTAATAATTTGAGTATGGTCTACATCCGCATCCCACCCAATACTTTGACTCTAGTGTGCACAGTAGCGTAGCCAGTTTTAGTCAATTCCAGCACAAAAAACAGTCTCAAAAGAGCTAAAAACGTGGTATTTTTCTTATTCTGCATTTTGGTTGGCAGGCCAATGGAAGGGCTCTCATAAAATTGACTAAAAAGTGATTTAAAGCATCCTTTGAAACATATATTTAGGGGGGAGGGCTAATTGCCAAAAATTAAAGACACAAATCAATAAAAACTTTAAAAAATGCCCAAAAACAGACAATCAAATTTGATCGCAGGTGTAGAAACGCCAAACATAGGTTTTATCTATAAATATATTATAAACTCAGGAATAAGGAAAGGTGGGGGGGCTATTCAGTGTTAGTTAATCACCAATCACTTCTCTCAAATATCTTTCCATTAGCCCCCCCCAATTATTTTTCTTTATAAAATATAGACGAAATAGATTACTGCGAGTGGGTTTTATTGAATAATAGGATTTTATGGTTTACCAGCATGTAAACAAGAGAACTGCAATGTCATCATTAACCACTTCCCATATAGCCCATTAATGCAACCAGTTGAATCATGTTGCGCTGCCACTTGCTATGCCACGTTTTAACAGCATTATTTTTTATTAAAATAGCTCTATAATTAAGTTATTTTTGCAAAAAAATGCAAAATTTTCAAGCGAAAAATTCAGACCCCCAAAACAGCCCCCCCATTGCGAATTTATGGCTACGCGTCTGGGTGTGCGTTTGAGCGCAGGTCTCCACTTGAATTCTGGGAAAAAAGTGCTCCAGTTTTGGTGAAGACTTTTTTTTTTGGTCTTTACCTGAATTTGGGGAAAAAAGTGTTTTATTGTTGGCGAAGACCTTTTTTTTTGGTCTTCACTTAATTTGCTCGACTGAAAAAAATCGTGGTCGAGGTTCATCCCCCCAATGTTGAAAATAGGGCAAAATTAGGGTAAAATTGCAAATATCCCCCCCAATGCTCAACAAAGATCGGCACCCCTGCCCCCCGATCTCGCGAAGCTGGCGACGCCCCTGGAAAAACGCTAAATATAGATGAGGAGACGCTAACTTTCAATTTAAGTACTGCCTCGCCCTTTTGAGCAGGTTACGCCACTCCCGTATATTCCCCACAAAAAAAAGACTCAGTTACGCTTCATTACATCATTACAAACCGTCACGTGAAAAATAGCGGGAAAATTTCACATTGCTTTTTGATGTGGCTTACCGGTGCGTGATCATTCTGAAGGTTACTGTCCTACTTCTTGTTCGAAGACATTCAAGGCAAGAACTACTGAACTAGCCTACGTTTGAATGGATTTATGTTAAAAGAATTCAAATTGGATTCCAGCGCAAAATGCAAGTGAGAGTAAATTGCAGCCGATGAACAAAAACCATCAAACACGGCGAACAATAAGGGGTTACCGTACCTGGTTACAATAGTCTACCAACCCCTGGTCTACACTAGGACTCGTATAAGCTATTCGGCATACTGCAAACTTGACAGAATATCTAAAAGGTTTGAGCTTTCCACAAAATAGGCTGATAGGGAGGCTAACTGCACCTTGAAGTTTGGCTAGCGATCAAAACTTAGTAGGGGGAACTAGGCCTACCGGTACGGTACGGCAGCTTGTGCACAAGCATAGGCTAATGGTTGTTGAAAAATCTGCAGGCGTGTATGGAGCCAAACTGAAGATTGCTTGAACGTTTGAAGTACCGTATATATACCGTACTACAGGCATACTGCCAAACTAGCCTAGGCTATACAGCAAACCTAGGCTAAAACTGAACCAGCCATTAACAGAGCATTCAAGTCAGAAATTTTTTTGCATCAATTTTTTTTCCAAAAAATTTTGACAGATCTGAAGACTAAGGGTGCGTTTAGACTGGACGCGAAGCAACGCAAAGCAACCAAAATTTGACGTCATCGACAGCTCGCGAAAGGTTGTGACCCGGTTTCAACCTTTCGCGAGCTGTCGATGACGTCAAATTTTGGTTGCTTCGCGTTGCTTCGCGTCCAGTCTAAACGCACCCTAAGGGTGCGTTTAGACTGGACGTGAAGCAACCAAAATTTGACGTCATCGACAGCTCGCGAAAGGTTGAAACCGGGTCACAACCCTTCGCGAGCTGTCGATGACGTCAAATTTTGGTTGCTTCGCGTCCAGTCTAAACGCACCCTAACTTCACCAAATTTGAGCTTTCTACGACCTTCGGTTCCCTAGATATAGCAAATTAAATTTCGTCTAAGAAAGGCTTAGGTTCCCTTCAGAAATTTTGCCAGGGTTGCTAATTAGAAACAAAATTTCAAAAATTGACTGCGTGTTCTTGATAAAATAATCCATAAATATTTTGCAGCAGAGGTATTGTAAAACCAAGTCGTAGGTTTAGAACTGTAAAATTAGCTGCTTTTCAATAAATGTTAGCCAGCTTTCCCAAAGTCAATCTTCTGTTACAATACTGATAAAATGGCTACTCTAAAGTATGTGGAAAATGGCTAATTTTGAACGACAATATTTTGAAAACGGGAAGATGTAGAAACTTCAACTATGGTGAGAACGCATTTTATACATATCCCAACATTTTGGTCAAGAGTGAAAAACTTGACTTGAATGCCCTTTTAAGTCTATATTGAGGCATTGCTTTTGCAACAAACATGATAAACTCATTTGTTGCTGCCAGTCGAAAAAGCTGCTGGTTTAGTTTCTATAGCCTTGCTGTTTTGATACGTTTTTGCTCCCGTACTAATTTTGATAGGATACCTAACCATTTCAAATTGATTTCGGATTTAAAAGCCTTGCTTTTTCACGTTCGGTAGACTACCGGTATTTTCCGAAGCAATAGGAACGGAATTGTAGCTCTAAACTATAGTATACTGTGGTTACATGTATTCTATATTGCAGACTGTGTTATGTTACTTAATTACGGTACTGTTAAATCCAAAGTAAGGTAGTGTATTATGGAATGCAAAAGCTGTCCTATCATCGTCAGTGCTAATTTATCACTCTCTTCGATTTCAAAAACGCTGGAAGCAATGAAGTACAAAGCAAGTTTAATAGGGAATACCGAATTAAAATGACATATTATAACTAGGGCAAGTTTTTGTTGCACTTAAATTCTGAAAAAGTTGCATTTATTTTTAACAAAATTTGCAGTAAAAAGTTGGATTTAGGCCTATGTACAACGAGTTTAAACAACACTGATTTTGTAGCTACTCACTAGTTATCACACAGTTATACTTTTCAAATAACCTTGGTTTGGTCAAAATAAAGGAACAAAACACAAATTGGTTTCCCACCATCAAATCCAACAAAAGAAAAACATGCTTACAAGTGTTGCCATCAAACCATATGGAAAACCATTAAACTGGAAAAGGGGCAATCGCGATAGTTTAATTATTCAAGAGATTTGTTAACATGTAATCCTAGATAGGCCTACTTCCAAACATTGTCTGGAGAGAAATGGCGATCGTTTGACAATAGTTTCCGCAGCAAGCTGAAACTTCGCTCCACACAGCTTGAAGATGCTTGGCAACTTAATAATTTTGTATAAAGTTTGGGGCTAATGTTTGGCCTGGTCATTTCTGTAATGGCTCCACAGCCCTGGTTCTGACACTATGGTACTAGTACTTCTATTACAAATTGTACCTGAACCTCTTTGTGCAAACCAACTGTTGCATTATAGAAAACATTGAGACAAAGGCAGTACATCACAATGCTCGTTGTTACACAGTTCAAAGACAATACCAGAATTAAACTGAAATACTGTAGTTAGTTTCAAAGCATATTTTTCAAAGCACACCTTTTTACATTTTGCGCAAAAATTGATAAAAGTTGCAAGTAAAATCGCTAAAAATTGCAAAATAAAATTTATGGAAACAGCTTAAAACATTGTACTATCTGAAGTCTGAGTATTTCGGAAGCTGTAGGATGCTGTAAAAAAAAGTTGCCAAAACTTGCCCTAATTATGACCAGGGATGTGGAAGCGGAAGCGGTGGAAGCGGTAAATTTTTGTGGAAGCGGAAGCTGGAAGCGGTAAATGGGTACCGCTTCCGCTTCCACTTACGTTGTTCGACAATACTCGCACTAAATGTTTTTTTAACACAAAACAAACAATTGAAACATACCATTACAAGAGTTTGTGAAGCCAGCTGTTGCAGAAAGTATCCACTCTTAAACTCGCAAAAATTTGAATCCACCGCTGTTTGCTAAACTCATTGCCCTCAAATGCAAATCGGGGCAATAACTTTTTAAATCTTTGGTTTAAAACTTTATAAATACTGGCAAAGCCATATTTTGCCAAAATTTCAGCAACAATCCCAGTTCACACTTGGAAAACAAAGCTTCGTGGTTTCTCATTTACAAATTATAAAAGGCAGTTAGCGAATACCAAGTTACCAACTCACTATTTTGCAATCTTTCGACTGTTGGCAAATCTCGCAAGTTACTATCGATTCACAACGGGAAGTTTTATTACTCAAATAAAATCAAGCTTTTTGAAGTAATATTAGTTAATATAGTTTTTAAAATAATTTAATTTCATTGTCATTAAAGTATTATGAAAGGAAAACTGAGTATTTTGATGTTGCTTTCGCGTATTCCATTTGACGATTCTTTGCGGTAAGTAATTTAATTGTGAGTGTGTAGCGTTAAATTTGGTGATAGGAAAATTCTCTGGGGACAATAGCGTACGTTTGTAATGTTTGGGTTCGTGAATCACGAAAAAAATACAAAAACAATAGTCGCAGTGCGCTCACTTTCTCAAAACCGCTGTTTTCATTATTGAATTTAATTTTATTGTAAAATACTAACCTACCAAGCTGACGGTACTTCGGTCGATTTAATAAAGTGCCTTTCTTGCAACCACCTATGGAGTTCGGTGACGTCTCAAAGTATTTTCCTACGTCCAAACTTTAAACTTGTTTACGATTAACGATATGCAACTCAATTCATTGTTTTTCTCGTGTTTACAAGGCGGTGAGAATTCGTAGTAGATGACGTAAGTATGTAATAAATGACATGCATATTCGGCGTATAAATAGAGATGCGACGATTCAAACTTGATATTTGACCAAGTAAATTTAAGTAGCTCGTACTCATAGCCTAATACGTATTGAGCAGTTGAGAATTAAGTAAAATTATTTTTTTACACTTATTTTTACTCTATTAATATTTTTTACACTTATTTTATATTTTTTACACTTATTTTACACTCACCATTTTCGTTGGATTTTTCTTTTATTATAGCCGCTGTTTTCTTGTGCTTTTTTATTGCACTCACTGTTTTAAATTACTTGTTTTAATATTACTTTTTTTTATTGCACGGAGTATTGTTTTTCTTCATGTTTACTTTTTCTGTGTGTTAGTAATGAAATAAATCGTTTTCACTTTTCATTTACATACCAGTAACACGTTAATGCATTTTATTCATATTATTAGCTAAAAATATTATGATAAATTTTGGTAAAAGTGGTGGAAGCGGAAGCGATGGAGGTGGAAGCGGTTGGAAAATAGGCGCTTCCACATCCCTGATTATGACACTGTCTTGTAAAGTTTTTCTTGAACAATAAAAGTCATTTTTTAGATGTAAAATTGCTGTTTTTCACTTAATTGCTAAAAATGAGTCGATTTGTTGGAGTTTGTTGCAGCCAGGGCCTCAGAGAGAAATTTTTCCAGGAGGTACGAAGGTCCATGCCATGCCCCCAAATCTCTTCGGGCACCAAAGTTGCGCAAAATTTTTATTCAGATTTTCTGCCAAAAATTAGGTGAAGACCAAAAAAAGGTCTTCACTGAAATTTAGTCCGATTTTTTGCCCAAAATTTGGAGAAGACCAAAAAGAAAAAAAAAAGGTCACTGAAATTTAGTCCGAGAGAAGACCAAATAAAAAAAAGGTCTTCACGAAGACCAAGAAAACTTAACGCGGGAACCTAAACTCTTCCAGGCCCCCCTAGGCCCGGGTACGATGTACCCTAGGGTGTTGCAGGTGCCCCGTAAAATTTAAATTCTTATCCAAACTCGCTGACCGTTTTTTTCAAACTGCGTTTAGTCCAGTAGAACATGAATATGAAGTTTCGAAAAATCTCATCGACGTTCACCCTACCCGCCAGGGCATTTTAAGAACCCACTTTTTGAAAAAAATCAACTTTTTCGTCACTGGAGGGTGCCATGTAAAATATACATAACTGGAAGTGGTTTTAAAAAATGCCCCTTCTTGTTCCACACATATTAAAAAAACTGAGTGAATTGGACCATGAGGTCCAAAGATATGGGTCATTTTATGGTCGTATTTTTACTCATTACTGCCTCTAGTGGTAGAAAGTTAAGTTGCATTAATTTAAAAACTGCTCAACCACTTGACACAGAATTTGGTGTACCCCCGTATTTTCAGGAGTGAGGATTTCATTTATGTCCTTGGTTTGAGTTGGAACTGCCACTGGAGGGCAGTAATCTAGCTTTTTTTCATCGATTGTTGCTTTTCCATTGCTTCATGTTTATGTGATGCAATTGTGGTTTTGTTAAACGAACTGTACATGACAATACAATATGCAGTTACGTGTAGTTCGGCTTAAAGTGGATGCCTTGAATGTCAGTGATCTTCCTTCTGCGTAATTCCACCACTATAAGAGCTTACTGAGAATGGTGTTATTACGCTTGTTGTGCAATGTGCATTGGCTTGAGAACACCTTGGTCCCACATCACTTGCTTAAACTCATCATGCACTACCTTTTTTCTAAATTTCTCAAACTAATTTAGACTGAATGATGTTATCAAAATGAATGAAGTGGTTTAAAGTGATTTCATCAGCTTCTTTGGTTGGCTTGCAGAAAGCATGTGGAAGAAGTTCTTCTCACACATGTGTGGAAACACTTAAAATCGAAACCTCCCGTTCACCAGACATCGAAGTTTTCAAAAGGTTTCGAGACATCGGTTTTCACCTACTCCATACACAACAGCGTAACTCCATACCAGCAGAGACCCACAAGAGCTAGGGGAATTTGCCATCACACAAGCTACGTACAAAGCTCAAAGTGCTAATTGACAGCATTTGTGAAGTGGAAGCATATCCAAGAGGTGATTATAAAGAATTGTTGGACTTCATGGAAGCATACATTGGACTTAATGAAGAACGATTCCAGTTCTTGGGATGTGGTGCTGTTCACAAAGCCCGATGGATGGGGAAACAGCTCTATTGTTACAAAATGGCAATGCTGCAAGAATATATCCCTTAAGGAATTGCTTTCAAGTCTCAGTTACAAAAGATTTCTAGATTTGTGGACTTCAACACATTCGTTTTTAATTTGTGGTGGTTCAACTGTCCCCTTGCAGCATCAGCACCACACCAGGACCTGGAACTTGTCAACAACATCAAGAGGTTTGCTAATGTTGACCCTGTTGTAAGTGCTGCTGCACTAAAAGCCTTTTCATGGCTCACTTGATATCTCTCAGGCGAATTAATTCCCGTAGCCTTGTGGGATGAAGATGTCACTTAGGAAGAAAAAAACTTTTGGCCGACAGTATAAATGCATCTCAGTGTAGCACTAGCAGTGCCAGTATGGAGTTCACAAAAAGATATGGCAATGGATTTGGCATGGCAAAATTGCAGACATCACTGCTGTGCAACACCTTTTTTTGAGCCAATTTGCTACTGCTGATAGCACTATGTTTTTTCGGATTCTTTCGATCCCTTCTGCTTTTTTAGCAAAGCCTATGACGCAGTGGGAAGATGATGAGGACTATGCTCTCGGCAGTGAGATCATAAGTGGACTGAAAGTATGTAACGACTCTGCCGAAAGGGGAGTGAAGCTTGTGGCGGACTTTTTGCATTTAGCTAGAGTTGAAAAAAACCTCCAAAATTACATGCAGGTGGTCGAAGAGGACAGAAGGAAAATTCCTAACCTTTGAAAACGCCACTTTACTTCCAGCTAAACTTGACTGTGTACTGTGCTGTTGTACAGTGTTTATATAAGTGTACAGTACCCTACTGCTGTATAGTGCAACTTTTTGGATGCTAAAATTGTAAAGAAATGCAAAAACTGTCCAACATTTTCCCACTTGGCAAAATCTTTGATGTTACTTTTCTTTTAGGATTTCTCTACAATTTTAGCCTCGAACAAGTTGCTCATGGGAAACACTGTTATGTATTGTTCAATGTTCGTTGTACTGTTATTCAATAAAATCTTTGATGTTGCTTTTTTTGGAATTCTCAACAATTTTAGTCTCAAATAAGTTGCTTGTTTGGAACACTACTGTTATGTATTGGTCAGAGTTCTATGTACTGCTATTCAACAAAACCACAATTGCATCACATAAACATGAAGCAATGGAAAAGCAACAATCGATGAAAAAAAGCTAGATTACTGCCCTCCAGTGGCAGTTCCAACTCAAACCAAGGACGTAAATGAAATCCTCACTCCTGAAAATACGGGGGTACACCAAATTCTGTGTCAAGTGGTTGAGCAGTTTTTAAATTAATGCAACTTAACTTTCTACCACTAGAGGCAGTAATGAGTAAAAATATGACCATAAAATGACCCATATCTTTGGACCTCATGGTCCAATTCACTCAGTTTTTTTAATATGTGTGGAACAAGAAGGGGCATTTTTTAAAACCACTTCCAGTTATGTATATTTTACATGGCACCCTCCAGTGACGAAAAAGTTGATTTTTTTCAAAAAGTGGGTTCTTAAAATGCCCTGGCGGGTAGGGTAAACGTCGATGAGATTTTTCGAAACTTCATATTCATGTTCTACTGGACTAAACGCAGTTTGAAAAAAAAAGGTGAGCAAAATCTGAGATGGTCGGGGCGCCTGCAACACCCTAATGTACCCCCTGAACCTTCCTCTCGTAGGCCCTGATTGCAGCGAGTAGGAGACTTACAGGTACTTTTTGAATTGAGTTACGGCAGTAGTTACTTTTCTGTTTAACAAACTCTCATAAAATTATGAATATTGGTTTCATTAAAAAAATAATAACATTCTTCATGGTCTGTTCGTTAGTTTATGATTATCGGTTACGACGATTATTGTCATTTCACAATCGACGTCCATACCGATTTTTGCTTGAAAGTTTTATTTGACAATCCAAAATAACCCTTTTTATATTTCAAAGGTTAAATCATCCCAAACAACTCAGCAAAATTCCATTTTATTTCCCACTTACGGTGTTTCGTTTCTGGTTTATTCTATTGCCGATTTATTTGTAGAACAACCGCAAGAATGCAGCAAAGAACAAATATGTACAACAGATAAACAGCTGCTTCTCAGGATCAAAAATTTTGCTTCTGGTGAGATTCGTTTCAAGATAATAACATCATGAGGTCTTTACAACCAGAAAGAAACATTTAAAATCTTGTAAAAAGCACTTTTGCGTTAATAAAATTTCTTCAGCTTGTTCCTTAGCCAAGCCATGTCGAAAATTTTACCCGAACATGTCAAGCCATGTTTTAGACGTGACCTGTAACTGTAAGCAAGGATGGCAGTACGGTACGTTCAGAATTTGAGTACTACGTACCTCGCACCTTGATCCGAACCGTACTTCAGTTCAGTTTTTGAAGCGTACCGTACCGGTACCATTACAAAAAAGGCGTACCGTACCCGTACCATTACAAAAAAGACGTACCGTACTTTTTAGCAAAAATTGAGGCGAACCGTGTCGTACTGCCATCCTTGCCTGTAAGTAAAGAAGGGCTGAAGGAGCTTGGCAATTTAATTCTATCTAATAATGGCTTCCGAATCTTAGCAATTTAGTTCTTTCAAATGGCCCTAAAAGTTTGCGAAATGTGATCCATATGGCTATATTTTCCCGAAAAATTGCCCAGCGACTGTTTCCAGCTCTGTCCCCAAACGCTTCATTCGCTCCAGTTTGCTCAGCACGCCTTCCAAAACAATAAAATTTTGACTTTGAGGTCAAGACCCCCGTTAACAAAATCCTCGTTGTACCTATAAACCAATATAGATTTTAGCACTTGGTTCCATAAATTTTGTTGATGCGTAATTGTTTTTTTATTGCGATTTCAGTTGTCTAAGTCCGTAATGTGTTAAAGCTGCTTTTTTCCGTCTGTGTCAACAGCAGTTCATAGACTTGAAGTATAAAATTTGTTACTCGTGACAGTGTTGTCACACTGCACTTGGTGTCATTTGCGTAAAA